>JAJIBD010033854.1:0-16100 GCA_021461705.1 Cryptotis parvus | reverse complement strand
CGGTCTGACAGGCGGTCCGAGCCGTCACCGCTGGTCGTCCGTGGTGCCCCGGAGCATCCCGGCGGGGCCGTCTTCAGCGGCTCTGCACGGACGGCGCCCTAGGGCGTCAGGCTGCCCTCGCCCCGGCCAGGTTCCGTCGTCGTGCGCGGACGCTTCCTGGGAGCCCCCCCCGAGCGAGCCCCGCCCCCGCCCCGAGCGAGCCCCCGAGCGAGCCCCCCCGCCCCGAGCGGGCCCGCCCCCCGCCCCGGGAGCGAAGCCCCCGCCCCGAGCGAGGCGCCCACTTCGCCCCCCGCCCCGAGCGAAAGGCCCCGCCCTGCCCCGAGGCCGGGCCGCTGAGCGAGCGGGCCCCCCGCCCCGAGCGAGCCCCCCCGCCCGACGAGCCCGCCGAGCGAGCCCCTGCCTGAGCGAGCCCCCGCCCCGAGCGGAGCCCCGCCCCCGCCCGGAGCGAGCCCCCGCCCTGAGCGGGCCCGCCCCGCCCCCGCACAGGTGGGAGCGCAGTTATCCTTGCACGACATGTGGCGGCTCATGTTGGCCCAGTCGGTGCCGTGTTCTTCGCCGCGGGGACCGGCTCCTTTGGGCAAAGCTTCGCCAGGGTGGGAGCCAAGCCTCGTCCGAAGACTCGGGATCCAGCCTTTCTCTCTTCCAGGTTTCCAGGACCAAGCCCTGGGCCACCATGATCTCGGCAGTCCAGCTTGCAGCCCACGGGTGTCCGATTGATTACTTTGATAATGTAGTCGTTCAAAACACACTCCAAGACAATCAAAGGACATTAAAAGTTATCCAAGAGGCACCTTTTATGATTTTTTGGGGGCGCCCCCATCAGTGCTCAGGGCTTACTCCTTCTCCACCATGTCAGCTTCTGGCGTGCTCTGGGGGGACTGGGGGGGGGGAATCAACCCGGGGCTGCCTGCAAGGTTCTCCCACCTCGTGTGCCGCCTTGCTGAACGCCAGTTATACCTTTTCATGGTCTCCTGGTTTTGTTGTGCAGAATTACAGATGCTTCTGCCCATGTAATTTCAGGTATGGCGTTTCAGCCACAGAACTACATTTAAGCTATAACATCTTGGAGGAAACAGCCAGGCCAGCAAGACTGTGTATTGTGTTCGAGACTCTACTCTCAACTTTGTTTAGTGATTTTTGTGCTGTTCTGGAACTTGGCCTTGGATAGGGTTCTGGAGTAATAGGACTATAGAGTACTGAGATTTGGTTTTGGGCCACGCCTATTGTGTTCATGGCTAACTTCTTGCCTTACAGCGGGGATCAAATGTGATGCTAGACATTGGGTCCAGGAGAGATAGATTTTTTTTTGCTTTTTGTCATCTGACAGTGCTCAGGGTTACTCCTGGCTCTGCACTCAGTGGATTATACTCCTGGCTCTGCACTCAGTGGATTATACTCCTGGCCGTGCTCAGTGGACCATATGGGATGCCAGGGATCGAACCTGCTTGGCCGTGTAAGGCAAACGCCTCACCTGACTGGACTCCCGGCCCCGAGATAAGAATCTTACCTGTAGTACTATTTCGCTGACTGCTGCTATTTGGCCAGTTGACTTGTTTGCTTTTATTTTTACCTTATTTATTCACATATTTATTTATACATATTTATTCATTTATTTTTTGCTTTTTGACTCACACCCAGCGATGCTCAGTGGTTACTCCGGCTCTGCGCTTCAGGAATTACTCCTGGTGGTGTTCGGGGCATTATATGGAATGCCAATGATTGAGCTGGAGTAGCAAGCACCCCTTACAAGATTACAAGCACCTTACAAGATTCAGCTGAGTAAAAAGCCCCCACCTGCTATACTATCAGTTTGGCCCCACTTTTATTTTTATTGCTTGGCTTTTTTGAGCACACCCCAGCAGTGTTCAGTGGTTACTCCTGGTTCTGCACTCCAGGAATTACTTCTGGCAGTGCTGGGTGGTGGGGTGGTTACTCCTGGCTCCCTGCACTCAGAAATCATCCCGGCGGAACCAGGGAATGCTGGGGATTGAACCTGGTCAGCGGTGAGCAAGACAAACGCCTTCCCAGCTGTAATAATCTCTCCCCACTCCTGAGTTGATTTTTAAACAGTTTTCAGCATATTTCAGTTAATTTTTCCAGTTTACTTTGAACATTTATGGATGAAACTTTTTTTCACTTGAGAATATTTGCTTTGTGTGGTCATTGTCAGTGGGTAAGGGGAGGCTTATCCCCCTCACCCTTCTTGGTTGGTGTGCAGGTGTCACACATTTCTTAGTTTTTACTAGGTGTGGTGTGGCTGGATTGCACACTTGGTTATTGGGTGCTGAGGATCACATCTAGAGATTACACCTTGGGCCTGTGGCGTGGTAATGGGCATCCGTCAGGGCCTCGGCTCGTAAGGCAGGAATTGAGACAACTAACTGTGAGAATTTTAAATTTGATCCTTTCTCTCCCTGAACTTTTTTCATCCTAAAAGTATATGTAGTCCTGAGATCTCTGATTACGTTTGAGTACTTTTTAGTTTATCATTATGTTGTGTGGTCTTGGTTAGAAGCAGAGCAATCTGCATTTAAATAAAGCTTAATTATGTGAAAATGTTAATAATTTGGTGTCAATAAAATGGGCTTCTCAGTTTTTCCTGTTAAATCAAGGAAATTAGCAAATTGCAACAAAAAGATTTTCTCATTTCTTCTGAATGTGGCTGACTTCCTTGGAAAGTGGCTGTACCCAAATGCATTTTAAAATGTCATTTCTAGTTTATGGTTTGGGACAATGTATAAGAATTAGGGGCTATGTTTTATTATGTTTATTTATTTCACTTTAGGAGATTGATTTGACTCATTTTGATGCTGTAGCATGGTTATTGTGAAAATCTAATTTGAAAAAGCTTTGTTCTGGGACATTCTTCAAACATTCCTTTGTTTACACAGATGGAATGGTACAATAACTATGTTTCAACACTCAGCATCAGTAATAAAATCCCTGTAGTGTCAAAGCTAGAATTTTATGGAAGAGAATCATGAAAATGGCTGAATATGTTAATTGGGTAAAGGTCTTTGGTTGATTCTACTCATATGTGGAAAATGATCAAATAATATTCAAGCTTGTAGTCTTTGTCTAAAATGGTAATTCTCAGTTTTTCTTTGTGGAAATTAATTTACTTGGTTGATCAATAAATGCTTACGATCAGAGGTAACTACAAGAGTATGCCACCCACAAGACAGAGCCTGGCAAGCTTCCTATGTCTGATTGATGCCAAATACCAGTAATTATAGACCTCATTCCCATGACCTGTTGTAATGGTTTGAGGCTCTTTATGTTCCTGGACCAAGCAGATGCCCTTTAGGCTCTACTAGCAGGATGAGACAGGACATAATGGAGATAGTTGCTGGTGCCCGCCGAACAAATCGATGATGAACGGAAGATAGTGATACAGTAATAATAAAATTTATTTCTTTTTTCTTTATTTTTTTTTGGCCATACCTGCCTATGAAAATTAATTTGTAATAATAAACAATTTATTCATTTATTGGTTTTGGGGCCACCCAGCTGTGCTTAGGGCTTACTCCTGGCTCTGCACTCAGGGATCACTCCTGGCAGGCTTTACAGAACCATGTGTGCTGGGGATCAAACCTAGGTTGGCCGTGTGCAAAGCAAGTGACTTACCCACTGGACTATTACTCTTGCTCCATAATTGATAAAAGTTTTGATAAGTATGCTAGGTAGTTTTGTTTCTGTCTCTTACCATTAACTTCTTTTCATTTTTATTTGAATTGTCAAATTAAGACTATCCACAATATCTGCTTCAAATCCATACCTCTCTGCCCCCAGGAAGCTCCTATTCTACCCCTGGAGAAGCTCCAGACTGTTTTCTGCTTGAGGCTGAACCATCTACCGTGGAAGTTTCTTCCCCCCACCGCCCGCCAGCACCCAGGGGGTGTTTCTACACATCTTGATGTGTTCTCTCACTGGTGTGAGGTGATGAGAATCATTTTGTAGGGGTGTGTGGCAATAGATCACGATTGTGAAAGAGTTTGGGTTGAGGTGTGGGGCAGAAGAGAAGAGTGCTTGTGGACTGTGGGAGAAGTTGACTAGCACTCTGGTGGCGAGGGGGGGGCAGTGACACTATACACCTAAAGCAGCTTACGCCTGCGTTTCAATTCAGTGTTCACAGAGTAAAATGACAGGTGTTACATTCATCATTAACACTTTTTGATTCTGTTTATATAGCTTGATTATGCTATACTCTATAAATATGTTAATATGTTTTAATTTAGTATTAATGTCAACCATTGTGCTCAGCAACTTAAAAAACACTTAGAACTCATGCCCTCCCACCAAATAGTCCCCAGAGTTGGCACTCACTGACTTAGATCTGCTCTGCCGGGAAGCTAAAGAAGTTGACAACTTGAAGCTTCATATCGAAATGGTAGTTTTTAACATATATTTCACCCCTGTGATAAATAGAAATATAAATTATTTGCTTTTTATGATATAAAAGATTTCCATATAAAGATTTCCATCTTATGCTGTGTGTTGTGTTATCAGATTTGCTGGTTTCCAAGAAAATAAGCATTTTTTTCTGAGAATTAATATAGCCGAACTGAATTCTCTGGGAGAAAAAAAGCTTGTTTTCTATAGCTGGACAGGCTTGCTTATAGGAAATTTCAGTGTGACTTGAACAAGGAAACAGATTAAAATGTAGCCCCAAAATCTTGCGTGAAGGGTTTAGTTTGTAACTCATTCCAGGTACAGAGTCGAATGGCCATTCTACGGTGCTGGAGCAAAGTAGGGTAAGTGCTTGCCTTGCACAGGCCGACTCGGATTTGATCCCCAGCAGTACATATAGGTCCCCTGAACTCGGCCAGCAGTGATTCCCTGAGCACAGAACCAGGAGTGAGCCCTCAGCACAGCCAGGTGTGTGCCACAAAACAAACCAGAATGAACCTTAATTATGACCATCTTACTCCAATTATGTCGCTTCTCTTAGTTTTGAAACCTACCCATTGCCAAAGAAATTGGGAAGCGTGTGATGCCTAAACATTCTTATGGTTACTTAGCATGCTCAGGAACCTTTGTTCTGAGTTCTTTTTTTTCTTTTGTTTTCCTTTTCAGTTGCGGTGAGCAGATAAGTGCTATTGGACAGGGCATTTGTGTGTTACTGGGAATTTTTTGGAAGATACGAGAGAAGGAGCTGGAACACATGTAAGATGTAGATTGCTTCTTTTGGTGTGGGAGGGCCCTACCTAGTGCTGGAGGCTGCTCCTGGGGTGGAGTTTGGGGTCACCTGCAGTAATGCGGCTGTTTGCTCCCTGGGCCTCCACATCAAATGAGCTCGCCAGCCCTTGGAGCTCTCTCCGTGTGGCCAAGATGCACACGTCTGAGTTACTGTTGCTTGGCTGGTGTGTGTGTTGGCTCTGCTGCGTGGCTCTTTCTGTTTGTCTCACTGTAGCAATCCATCAGGGAACTTCTGAAGTATCGCTTGTCTCCATAGTGAACTTGCCACTTTCTATATGTTCTTTTAACAGAGTATGGTTACTTTTATGCTTTCTTTAAAGTAGTTTGTTTTTTTGATTTTGGTCTTTGTGCCATACAGAGTAGCGCTCAGGGGGCTGCGCTTTGGTGCTGAGGGAGCTATGCCCAGCAGTGTCTCTGGGGACTGTGGTGTCAGGGAAGGAACTCAGGGCTCTTACATACAAAGTGTACACTCCAACTTTTTGAGACATCTCCTTGACCCATATCTATGGGAAGCCAAGGAAGAGAAATTTGTTATGAGTCACCCACAATGTCAGCGAACAGGAGCACAATTAACCTCTGCCCCATTTTGCTTATCTATCCGCAAATCACATTGTAAATGCAAGACCCAAGGATTTCATTTTTTTAAAATTTTTTTAATTTTAATTTTTTGAATTTTTATGTTTTTTGCTTTTTTGGGTCACACCCGCAATGCTCAGGGGTTACTCCCTGGCTCTGCACTCAGGAATCACTCCTGGCGGTGCTCGGGGACCATATGGGATGCCGGGATCGAACCTGGGTTGGCACAGGCCGGCCACGTGCAAGGCAAACGCCTTACCCGCTGGGCTATCGCTCCGCCCCATTTTTTTTTTAATTTGAGCACTCTAACCTGTGCAGGGCTTACACTTTTTTATTGTTGGGTCACACCCGGTAATGTTCAGGGGTTATTCCTGGCTCTACACTCCAGGATTACTTCTGGTGGTGCTTGGAGGACCATATGGGATGCCGGAGATTGAGCCCAGGTCAGCTGTGTGCAAGGCAAACACCCTACCCGCTGTACTATTTCTCTGGCCCCCGACTGACACATTCTTATTCTTATTTTTTTTTATTTATTCATCTATCTATCTATCTATCTATCTATCTATCTATCTATCTATCTATCTATCTATCTATCTATCTATCTATCTATCTATCTATCTATCTATCTATCTATCTATCTATCTATCTATCTATCTATCTATCTATCTATCTCTTCTCTCTCTCTCTCTCTATCTATCTATCTCTATCATATGTCTATCATCTATCTATCATCTCTCTCTCTCATCTATTGCTTTTTTGGGTCATACCCGGCAATGCTTAGGGTTTCTCCTGGCTCTGCACTCAGGAATTACTCCTGGCAGTGCTCGGGGATCATATGGGATGCTGGGGATCGAACCTGGCCGGCACGGGCTGGCCGCGCAAGGCAAACACCCTACCCACTGGACTATCGCTCCGGTCCCCTGATTCATTTTTAAAATCCTCAAATTGGTCTTTGTCCACAGAGGGTCTGGGACTCAGGTTAACTTATTTTTCTGATAACACTGGCCTGTCCTTTGCCTTCCTGCCAGCGTTAGAGCCAAGTCTGTGATCACACAACAATCTCCCTCTCTGTTGAGGATGGCGGTTCACCGAGCTGACTCTTCACGGTATGAGAGGACAGTTAAACAAAAATTGGTTTTCATGAGATGGTACGCGCACACACACACACACACACACACACACTCACGCGCACACACACACACACACACACATACATAAAGCCTGAGTTTGAACTAGAACCGAGGCTACCTGACCTGGAGGTTCACACTGTTCGTTGGCAAGCGCGTGGGGAATGTGGGGGCGGAGCGATAGCCCAGCGGGTAGGGGCGTTTGCCTTGCACGCGGCCGGCCCATGTCGGCCCGGGTTCGATCCCCGGCATCCCATATGGTCCCCCGAGCACCGCCAGGAGTGATTCCTGAGTGCAGAGCCAGGAGTAACCCCTGAGCATCGCCGGGTGTGACCCAAAAAGCAAAAAAAAAAAAAAAAAAAAAAAAGCGTGGGGGAATGTATGATTGTTGTTGCCTGACAAACTCTTCTTAGGTTCTCAGTCGCTTCTCCTGTGTTCAACCTCGCTGCTGGCACCAAGTTGCACAGTTATCTGCTCTGCTTGGATCTGTCTGTCCTCCTTCTCGGGTATAACTCTGAACCTGAGTCTAACTGTACACAGTTGCTCCTTACTGTACTCAGTTGTTCCTTTAGTATTAGATTGAAAATCAGACTTGGAACCCAGTTCCTGCCAGCGTATTGGTGATCAATGAGACTGTCCATACCAGTTCAGGATGATAGTGCTTTACGTGTTTGCTTGCTTGCTTTTGGGGGTGCTATCCTAGAGAAGCCGAGGGACTTTGGGGCTGTACCTGGTGGTGTTTGGAAGCCACGTGATGCTATGGATTGAACCTGGGGTCTTGCGTATGCCAGGTATGTGGTCTAGTCCTTTGAGTTGTTGCACTTGCCTGGGATGATTTACCAGGGGTTTTCTGTCACTTGGAGTCAGTTGACTTGTGACAACAGGTGCTCTGGATTTGAATATCTTAGGAGATTTAGAGGGTAGGGAGGAGGTGATGAGTAGTGCCAGCACATAGGGCATGCGTATGTCTTTTACTCCATGTGGAGTGTTCGGAGATGCTTCTAGCATCATCCAAAAAGTTGGCTTTGAAGTGGTGAAATTTTAATTTTTGTTTAGCTTTGGAGCCACACCCTTTTGCACTCATAGTTCTCTGCTCAGAGATTATTGGCTCTGCACTCAGGGATCACTCCTGGTGGGGCTCAGGACACTATGTGGAGATTGAAACTAGTGGGCTGTGTGCTAGGCAAATGCCCTGCTCACTGTACTACCTGGCTCTAAAATTTAAATTTTTGTACAGGTAGTTCTTTTGTTATGTTTCTGGAATTTGACCGTGTTCATGTTACCTGGTCATCTTCCTTGCCAAGGAAATCCTTTATTGACCACATGTGGAAGGAGAGCCCTTTTGGGTCTTAAGGATCATCCTGGCAAGTTGTCATCGTTAGAATTTATTTCCTCAGATCTTCGTTTGGGGAGGCTATGATGCTCAGGAGGTGCCGGGTCTTATCCTGACAGTTCAGGGCAGCTGGGGCGGACAGTTCCGAAGTGAGGAACTGAAGACACAGTGTTGCTTTTGGGTCAGTGGTGCCAGGGACACATGGCCCACCAGGGCATGCTCTGGAGACTTCATGGTCACAGCCGCAGGACTGGGGACCCTCGGGCTATACCTGGCCATG
Source organism: Cryptotis parvus (assembly GCA_021461705.1). Classification (NCBI taxonomy): domain Eukaryota; kingdom Metazoa; phylum Chordata; class Mammalia; order Eulipotyphla; family Soricidae; genus Cryptotis; species Cryptotis parvus. Next base: position 7,585 of record JAJIBD010033854.1, on the reverse strand, counting down.
CTATGGCACTGCATGGTTCTGTGAATTGAGCTGGATAGACTGCATGCAGGCGTGCGCTTGAGCCTCGGGAGACCCCTGCTGCTCCTCACGTCTTTGCGTTTGCATTGACTATGCATTTTACTATGGAAGCATCCTGAGTTGTTCATTTTGAGTAGCTGAATACAAGACGATTGTCATTGATCTAGTTGTAAAGGTACTAGTAAAAAGTTCAAATGAGACCTATGCTTTGACATAGCACCAAGGGGTTGTCTGAGCTCCACTTCTTCTGGCTGTTGCAGAATTGGAGGGACTGACAGAAATGAAGGAACTCCCACACCACACTCTGGAGTAGCACTGTCATGAACCCATATTGCATGTAATGAAACTGTCCAGTAGTTGAATAAGAAACTCGCCCAAAGACACACCTGCTATAAGTGATGGTTTTAGCCTTTTTGCCTTTATTTGGCAGGATGCCAGTGACATTTATGGGTACCGAGTTCCAGGGTACCAGCAATTCTTTATGTGTGTGTGTGTATTTGTGTGTGTTTTGGTCACACAGCTATGCTCAAGGCTTATTCCTGGTTCTGCGCCCAGGGATCACTCCCTGGCAATTCTCAGGGGAACTCTAGGATGCTGGGGATAAAACCCAGTTTGGCTGCAGAGGGAAAATGCCCTATGACCAGGGCATGTACCAGCAGGGCTTCAGTAGCTTTCACTGCTGTTTTTCACTCATAGGGTTCGAAAGATTTTAAACCTGCGTGTATTTGAGGATGAGAGTGGAAAACACTGGTCGAAGAGTGTGATGGACAAGCAGTATGAGGTGCTGTGTGTCAGCCAGTTCACCTTGCAGTGTGTCCTCAAGGGGAACAAGCCCGACTTCCACTTGGCAATGCCCACGGAGCAGGCGGAGACCTTCTACAACAGCTTCTTGGAGCAGCTGCGAAGGCATACAAGCCAGAACTCATCAAAGGTAGGCCGGAGTGGGGCCAGACAGGTAACACAGGTATTAAGGTGCTCTCCTTGCATGCAACTGACCTCCAGTTCAATCTCTAGTACCATGTGTGGTTCCCCTAGCACCACTAGGGGTCACTCCTGAACACAGAGCCAAGAATAGCCCTGAGCACTGTTAGGTGGTGGCCCAAGACTCCTTCCCTCTCCCCTGACCCCTAAAGACAAAGCAAAACCCAAGAAAGGTATACCCATGTGGGAGAGGAGGAGTCTCAGTGATATAATGGTGTGGTGAGGGGTGGGAATCTGCAACTGCAACATAGCCTTTACCTAGATCAGTATAGTGGCTGCTGCCACTGCCCCCTGAACACGGTCTGAAGACGCCACGGATACCATCTACTGCCTTCCTCATTCCTCTGCTAACGTTTGTAGATATTTAGCGACATAGAAGCAAAGTTGTGTGTGTGTGTTTTGTTTTTTTTTTTTTTTTTTGCTTTTTTGGGTCACACCCGGCGATGCTCAGGGGTTTCTCCTGGCTCTGCACTCAGGATTACTCCTGGTGGTTCTCGGGGACCATATGGGATGCTGGGGATCGAACCCAGGCCGGCACAGGCTGGCCGTGTGCAAGGCAAACGCCCTACCTGCTGGGCTATCACTCCGGCCCCCAGAGATAGTGTTGTTTTAATTAGGATGTTTATGCTGACCAACAAAAGTATGATGTATGTCACAGATTAGAGCACTTAAAATTTCTGGAAGCCATGATTAGAATAAAGAGAAAATGAAACAGGTACGTTGAGTATTGTTTGTTTGGTGCTAGGGAATGAACCCAAGGTCAGCAAGTGAACCACATACCCAGTCCTGTATAATTAAAATTGAAAGTGGACTTTAGTCCAGTATATCTAAAATACTCAGATTTTACATTCATTTTTTAAAAAAAAATTTTTATTATACCACCATTAGATTTACAATTACAAGATGTTCATGCCTGAATCTTGGCTCTACAGTGTTCCAACACCCATCCCTCCACCCCTGCCTATCTCCCATCATCAGTGTCCCCACCTCCCTCCCCCTTCTGCCAGCCTGCCTCCATGGCAGGTTCTTTATCTCCTTTCTCTCTCTTTCTCTCTCTCCTTCTTGCTTCCCTTTCCTGTACATTGTAGATTGCAATATACTCGGGAACATAATTGGTTCCACTAGTTTGATGTACCGGGTCCGGACCATGAAAATGGTGGCTGTTATGGTGAGCAAGTCTCATCCAGCTGCTTCCAAGGCCCTACAGAGGTGATGGGTTCACTCCCAAAACCCATCTTGCCTCCTGGGAGCCTCATAGTCAGCTGAGCTAGGGAGAGCCGGATGGCAGCTCCCCTGCTTCTGAGTCTCTGTATCATGGCCAAGAGCCCTGAGGCAGTTCGTGTGTGGGGTCACCAGGCCTCTGGGATGGGTCAGAGAGGGGAATGGGGGACCCCAGCTCGATCTCCAGGAACACCCGGTGACTTCCGCCTCTGAGAGCCGCCTACCTGGGGCTCGAACCTTGACCAGCTCTGAGCTGGTCTTGAGATCAGCATCTCTTTTGCATGGGTTTTGATGAGCTGTGGGTTTCAGACCGCGAAAATGGCAGCTATTATGGTGAGTGAGTCTCATCGGGCTGCTTCCGAGGCCCAACAGAGGTGATGGGCCAACACCCAAACCCATCTTGCCTTCTGGGAGCCTCATGGTCAGCTGAGCTAGGGGAGAGCCGGATTGCAGCTCTCCCCCTGTGCTTCTGAGTCTGCATCATGGCTGAAAGCCCCGAGGCGGAGTTCGGGGTGGGGCCACCAGACCTCTGGGATGGGTCAGAGAGGGGAAGGGAACCCCAGCTCCATCTCCAGGAACACCCGGTGACTTCTGCCTTCGAGAGCCGCCTACCTGGGCTCAAACTTGGCTGCTCTGAGCTGGTCTTGAGATCAGTGTTTCTCTGGAGTGGGTTCTGTGGGGGTCCGGACTGTGATAATGGCAGCTATTATGGTGAGTGAGTCTCATCCGGCTGCTTCTGAGGCCCTAAAGAAGTGATGGGCCCACTCCCAAAAACCCAGCTTGCCTCCTGGGAGCTTCATGGTCAGCTCAGCTAGGGGAGAGCCAGATGGCAGCTCTCCCCCATGCGTCTGAGTCTCTCATCTTTCTATCTCTATTTCTGTCTCTGTATTTCTCTTCTTTTTCTACACCTTGTGACTTGCCTTATGGTTTATGATGCAATTATCTATGTGTATATTCAGTAGTGAGTTCTAGTGTGACATTATAGTTCCTCATTCTCCATCAACCTCCCCAGTTTGTTACAACTACAATGATCATTATGGTGTACAGATGTGAAAGATCCTGGGAAGGCCCTGGTCCTAGCATACTTTGTTAACTAAGCCTCTTACGTGGCTGCACACTGTCCTGTCACAACTGTGCTCTGGTCTGTCCCTTGTCTGGTTCATCTAGTTGCGGAGGCTGTGGAGTCCGTAGCCATGCCCACTGGCATGGAGAGGGAGGAGCCCAAATCCCGCTCCAGTTCTGGCCAGTGTGGCTTCCCCCACATGGCTGCTTTTCTCCTAGTTGCTACGTTGGTCTCGGCCGGGGACTAGCCGATTCCTCAGAGACTCCCTCCACGGGCTGCTTCACATGGGCCGGGCAGCGCAGCTGTGCGTCTGGTCTGTCCCTTGTCCAGTTCATCTCTATTGTTACTGTTTTTGGCATATTGAATACACCACAGGTAGCTTTCCAGGCACAGCTATGGCTCTGGGTTCACCCCAGGGGGCCCAGTCTTTTCCTGTGTCAGACCATTCACCATCCAGGGCCCACAGGGCAGAGCTCTGGGGGTGTAGACAATCCCTGTCTCCCTGTCTGCCACCTGCCAAAGCAACTGGGCACCATAGCCACACTAAATTTTTTTTAATAGTAAATCTCTATCTCACAGCACTTTTTTAAAATTATATTACATGAGATAGACAGTTACAAAGCTGTTCATGATTGGATTTAAGTCATGTAATGTTCCAGCACCCATCCCCTGCATTTCCCCCACCAATGCCCCCAGTTTCCCTTCCCCACCCCCGTGTGCCTCTATGGCAGACACTTTTCTTCTCTCTCTTTTTTTTGTGCATTGTAGTTTGCAGTACATTCACTGAGGGGTTATCGTGTATATACCTTTACCTACTTTCAATACTCAGTTCTAGTCTAGCTTTACTATTTCCAACTATTGTTGGCAGGTTGGTCCTCTCTTTATCTTACTTAACCTCTGTCTCCCACTCACTTGTGGTAGATTCCAATCATTGAAAAGTCCTCCTGACCTTAGATATTTGCCTTGCCTTAGATATGTTTCATAATATATTTAAGTTATATATATTATGTATATATAATACATATAATGAGACTATTATATCTTGCATATACATATAATATATATTATGAGATCACGTATAATATGTATTTTGAGGCTAATATATATTATATTACACGAATGAATGCAGTCATTCTATATCCATCCTCCATTTGACTAATTTCACTCAATATGATACTCTCTATGTCCATCCATTTAAAGGCAAATTTCATGTCTTCATTTTTTCCTAATAGCTGCATAGTATTCCATGTAGATGTACCGTAGATTCTTTATCCACTCATCTGTTCTCAGGCACTCAGGTTGTTTCCAGATTCTGGCTATTATGAATAGTTCACGGCCCATTTATATCAATTCAAATCAGCCATATTCAAGTGCTTAGTAGACATATGTGGCTAACTGTTGCAGGACTCCTCTAAGAGCCTCTGCATCTGCTCTGGATTGCCTCCTGCAAATCACTTCGGTAGATAAGGGGTAGTCTAAATGTGGCAGTTTATCTGACCATGTATTCTGTACTAGCTGGTATAAATATTCTCTTAATGCTACCACAATCATCGTGGGACTAGCTAGATCTTACCAGCATATTTGCCTGGCCACGTTGGATCTCTAAGTAATTAGACCAGAGAGAAATGCTGTTTGCCTCCAAGCAAGCAAGCATGGCTCCCTGATAACTCAAAGGCAACTAAAATACAAAACTACCATGAAGTAGAGGAGACTCTTGTGAAGGCTTGGAGAAATATTTAACTGGCATTAGTATTAGTCTTTGGTACAGAGACATGCCATCTCAGAAACCCCCTTCTCTACCCCTATAAAGGCATTTCCAGGCAGATCTTGGCTCAAAACATTAGCATATAATAGGGCCTAGGTGAGGTGCTGGGAGAAATTACCTAAGGGCATTTGACCCTTCCTGCTTCCCATAAGAGTGGGAGGTCTGAGGTTGCAGGGGTATAAAACCAGCCTGCTTCCTCTCGCTCTCTCTCTTTGGGCTCTCCTTTTTGGGCTCTCTCTTTGTGAGCTCGCACCCTTCTTGGGAGTCTTGTCTTTGTCTCCTCTTTTACAGGGCTTTACCATGTGGTGGCCGCCATCTTGGCCTACCGTAACTAGGTGTTCTAGCCGGGAATCCTAAGCACAGGGTTTTTTCCTATTGCTGACTTGTATGCCTGAACCTGTGATAGGTAAAGCCTTTTAAAACTGCATCAGATTCCTGAGTCTTCATCCATTCCCTGCTGGCTTCGGAGGTAGAAGGGAACTCGCTTCGGTACTGTCGGGGACCCCAGCGGCTTCCCTGACAGTTAACAATTGCCATATTAGACCTGTAGGGTTAGGTTTTTACTTGCCTACTTAGTGTTGGAAATGACAAGTTTCATTAACCCAGATTTAGCTTAGAAAATGCCTTAGTATTGTGATTCTGGTTTGTCAAATCTGAATCTGAAATTAGGAATCCATTTAGGGTTGCCATTCATTTCTGCTATTTTTATGTTTTGGAGACTAAACTGCATTTACTATCATAACATATTGCCTATTATTTCAGTATTTACTTGTCACTTGTCTTCCCGTTGTTCATTTATTTGCTTGAGTGGGCGCCAGTAATGTCTCCATTTTTTGGCAATGTGAGGTCCATTATTGTTACTGTTTTTGGCATATTGAATACACCACGGGTAGCTTGCCAGACTGCCGTGGCTCTGGGTTCATCCCAGGGGGCCCAGTCTTTTTCTGTGTCAGACCATCAACTATCCAGGGTGCACGGGCAGAGCCCTGAGTATGGACAAGCCTGCAACTATCCAGGGTGCACGGGGCAGAGCCCTGAGTATAGACAAGCCTGTCTCTTGCCTGCCATTTGCCAACGCAGCCGGCACTGCAGCCACACCTGCAACACCTCGAGGGGCAGGACAGTATTTACTTACTAATTTTTTATTACTAAATTAACAATTTATTACATTTTTGATTGTTGTTTACACCCAGTAGTACTTGGGGGCTATTTCTGACTCAGTCTTTAGGGGACCCTGTGGAACCCAGGATTGAACCCTAGATTGTAGCATGCAAAATATGTGGTCCAGCCTTTTGAGCTGTCTCCTTGGTCCCTCTTCAGATTTTAGAAGAAAATATGTAGCTTCTGGTACTGCACCTCTGTGTAGGGTTACATCTAAGTGTGTGGGTATCTTTCAACATCTAACTAAATTATTTTGCTGTTGTTATACCTTTTTAGTTAAAGTTAACTTTATAGTATCCCTAATTAATTTTTCCTCTAAAATGAACAAATCCAGATGTCTTTCACTTTCTTTTCCTCTCTTTTGTTTTCTGAGCCACGCCAGTGATGCTGAGAGCTTCTATGACTCGGCAGGGCTTGGGGATTCGGTGTGAGGTGCTGGGAATCAGACCTGTGTTAGCTGTTGCTGGGCAAGTCCCTTCCTGTTGTGCTATTTCTCCACCCCCAGCTATCTTTCTTACTGGACCTAGTTTCACCCTTCAATAATATAGTTATTACATGTTTTTAATCTCTGGAAGAGCCGTATCTTGAGTATTGTTGGATCATAAACTTTGCTTTTGTTTAGACAAGAGAGATTACTACCTCTTTGATCTTTTCTTTCATTTAATTTTCTTTTTCCTTGTGTAAAGCATTTTCCATGAGGACAGTGGATTCTATGTGATCAGAAACATTCCTGCCTTAAATAAGATTTCATACTTACTTGGGTCTGATAGAGCAGAAAATATTTTTTTTCTTCATCTTCCATGTTTGAAAGTAGGGAAAAAAGACCACAAAAGCAGAAATAGAGAACTGTAACTATAACAAACTAAAAAGATTTTGCATTGCATGGCATATGAAATTTGGATTAAAATAAAGAGATTCTCTACTAAAATATTTGCATACACTATATCAGCTTAAGGGATAATTTCCGAAATATATAACGTACTCATGCTGTTCAATAACAAAGAACCAATAACTCCACCAGAAAAAATGGGGAGAGGAGATACACAGATAAACAGAGGAGATAAATAGTATGTATTTCTCCCAGAAAAACATGTTGATGGCTAGTGGACATAGGAAAAAGTGTTTATTATCGCTTGTTGTCAGAGAAATGCAAATCAAGACAACAATGATATGGAAGAAAACGGATTTATTAACAAGACTGGAAACAGTCCGTGTTGGGTGGGGATTAGGTGAACAGGAACCCTCATTTACTATTGGTGGAAATGTCATCTGGTTCAATGTTTTGTTTTGAACCACATCAGTCATGCTTAGGGCATATTCCTGGCTCTCTGTGCTTGGTTACTCCTGGTAGGGCTTGGGGGACCATATGTGGTGCC
>JAJIBD010033853.1:0-48783 GCA_021461705.1 Cryptotis parvus | reverse complement strand
AGGACAACAGTTAGCAGCCATCACTGCCTGGGACCCCTCAGCTGCCAACCTCACAGCTCACATCACTCTAGTAACCCCGTTTGGTGGTAATAGGCTGTTCTTCCTCTTCCGTGACTCTCATCTCAGAAATAGTTTATAAACGTGTGTTCCATTTGCATGTTGCTTTGGCTTTATGTAAACGCAATGCACATCTTATACTTGCATTTTTGTAATTGATAAACTTTTAAATGTAAGGTTCATGTAGTGTTTCATGAAGTTGGACTTGAATTCACACATACTTTAGTAGAATACAGTGAGGAAATGTTTCCATTCCCAGCTTATGGTCTCTGAACCTGTTTTAGACTTTTAGAAGTTGTGTGTGCTCTGAATTGTGAGCCTAATCAGCGTGATTAATGCCAGCCCGACAGCACCGAGGAGAAGGCGGCTGTTTCCTTTACCCAGAGTTGCACTGAAAGGCTTTTGTTACTGTGGAGTATTTCTGCCAGATGTTTGTGCTTTTGGCGATTCTGTGCTGAAAGAGAATTTCTAGTTAGAATTCTGGTTGTATTGAGTTATCACACCCTCAAAGAAAATCGAAACATCCTAGAAGACTAAACTCGGAGGAATTGTCTCAGTCGTTCTGCAGCTTCCGTTGCCCGGGTCTCCCTGGAAGATCTATCTGCGTGGTAGATGATTTTAGAGAAAAGGGCATTACTGACAAGAACAAAATCCTCCAACATAATCAGGTCCTTCATTAGTTTAGAATGTTCCCATAAAGCATATAAACACTGGGAAATCTCCCCTCCATCTTTGGAAGAGGGTAATGCATTTCAGAAAGATTTCCATGTCAAATTCTCAATTACTATGGGAAACATTCGGCATTTAAATCATTCTGCTGAAGAAGTCATTGCAGTTATCTTGAGGAGAAAGGAAGCAATGCTTTTCTTGTCAGCCTGAGTCTTCAGTAGATCTGGATGTGCTTGCGGGCCTGTCGGTGGATCATTTGTCGGTCGGTGGATCATTGTTTCTGATTATTTGTCTTAAAGGGAAGTTGGAGTCGTCATGGTAGAGTAACTGGGAAGCCCTAGTACTTCTCTCATTCATGTTTTCATCGCTTTATTTTTTGTGCATGCACAAGCACTCTGCATTAATAGAACATTAATTTTTGTATTTAGTATACCATTTTCTTTTGCTTTTGACTTTTCTCCTAAATTATCTTGTTTGAACACATTATTTTTTTTTTTTTTTTTAGCAACTCGGAACAAAAGTCGCACCAATGTGCTTATGGACTTACACGTAGACCATGAAGGATCACCTCAGGAAACCATCCCGGAAGTTCAGCCAGAAGAAGTGTTGGTCATTTCCTTAGGGACAGGCCCACAGCTCACTCCAGGGATGATGTCAGAGACTGAGGTATGGAGGTATCATAGTTGTATTTAACGTAACAGTTACCGAGTTAAAAGTTTAGATTCTCTTTTTCTAGTCAGTATAGTCTCTGTTTTCTAGTCAGCATGCCTTTAATGAATTTTCCTTGCCATTTTCCGTGTGCATGAGTGATGCACCATTAAACACTAAACTCAGGGTCCATAAGCTAGTCCAGGGATTAGGTGCTTGCCTTGCTCATGGTTTGATGACCAACGCTGCATCTGGTTCCCAGCGCCTGCCAGGAATAACGTCTGAGCACAGAACTTGGAATAAGCTCTGGGCAGTGCTGAGTGTGGCCCGTACCCAAAGTAATCAAAATACCACCCATGAACTCTCTGTGATTAGTTCTGTAGCCCCTTCTCATTACTCTGCCTGTGCTTCTGGTCTGCAGAGACAGTGCAGTGTAAGCTTCTTGTCTTGCATGCAGCAAAGCTGGTTTGATTCCAGCACTGCATAAAGTTCCTTGAGCTGGGGCGGGCAATAGCCCAGCGGGTGGGGCGTTTGCCTTGCACGCGACCGGCCTGTGCTGGCCTGGGTTCGATCCCGGCATCCCATATGGTCCCCCTGAGCACCGCCAGGAGTGATTCCTGTGTGCAGAGCCAGGAGAAACCCCTAAGCATCGCGGGTGTGACCCAAAAAGCAAAAAAAAAAAAAAAAAAAAAAAGTTCCTTGAGCACCAAGCCAGGAGTACCACCACCTCCATGTGTATGCCTACTTCCCCCCGCCCCCACACACACACACTTCTGAAGCTGGCGAGCTGCCACACACTGAAATAGAAATTCCTTACTATGGTGGTAGTAGTAGAGAAAGAAAGCCAGAAAATTGTGTCATGGAATTAAAGAGCCAGTCCCAGTGGCCCATATGAAACGTTGTTTTTTTGCTTTTTGGGTCACACCTGACAATGCTCAGGGGTTACTCCTGGCTCTGCACTCAGGATTTATTCCTGATGGTGCTCAGTGGACCATATGGGATGCCGGGCAATCGAACCGGGTCGGCCGCATGCAAGGCAAATAAATGCCCTACCTGCTGTTCTATCGCTCCAGCCCCTTGTCTGAAATATTTTGTTTCCTTATAATATGCCAAGGGTATCCTTGCTCAGGAGTGAAGCATTCTTTAGAAATGCTTCCTGTTCTTTGCCACTTAGGAAGAAGTGGAAGCGATAACTGAAAAGAACTAAGAAAGTAAAATATTCTAAGTTGGATTGAGGGAATTGTTGTCATTTTAAAGAAGTTTATAAACAGGTGAGCTTGGGACAGAGGCAAAAGAGAGAAGAAATTTTGACTCTTGAGCGGTGGGATCCTCCTGCTTGTAGCTTCCTGGAGACCACATGAAAGCAAGACATACCTGCCTTCCTGAAAGAGCAGCGTCTCCTGTTCTGCCGAGTGCTGGCATTCAAGAAAACTTTCTCCTTGCCTGGGAAGGAGGGACCAGTTACAGTAGTGAGAAAATGATGATAAAACTCTTTAGAATTGTGGCAGGAATGCCCAGCGTGGTGTTGCAGCATGTAGGGCACTTGCCTTGCTTCATGGGGGCTCACGGCGCTGAGTGTGCGCTCTAACCCTTTGAGCCGTCCATCTCTCCGGTCCCTCTCAGTTGCTTTTTATTTAGATTTTGAGATGATTAGGGTACTCTTCTGCTTAATTTTGCCAATGTGGCTTTTTAAAATTAGCAATATTGAGTTATAATGAGCAAAATTATTTCTGTTTGTGCCAGAGAGCTACAATAGTGGGTAAGGTGCTTGTCCTATATGTGGCTGATCTGGGTTCCCTCCCTGGCACGACAGATAGTTCCCTAAGCTACACCAGGAGTGATCCCTGGTCACAGAGCCACGAGTAAGCCTAGTCCAGCTGTCTTATGGTCCGTCCTCTCCCATTCCATAGTATTTATTTATACAAGAGTCACTTGAAATTAAAAAGCCAACTCTACATATAAATAATAGAAATAGTGATTAACAGAGAGCTGGAGTGAGTATTATTTAAGTCCTGGGTTTGATTCCACATGCCACGCACAAAAAAGGGCTTTTCCTGAGGATTGTCACATCACCTGCTATAATGAGTTTAAAGGTCCAAGTTTTAAGCTTAATTTCAAGCATATAGGGAAAGACTTTCTTTTTGTTTTGGAGCAAAACCATGCGCTGCAGCGCTTGGACCCGCTTCTGGAGGTGCGTGGGGGGATAGTGCAGTGCCGGGATCGAATCAGGGGCTTCTGAATGCCAAGCAGGGATGCAAAGCCTGTGAACCAGCTCTCCACGCTGGCATTCTATTTTCAAATGGCTTACACATCACTGCATGAATATATAGAGAAATTTTAAAGAAATATTTAATTTACTCCTTTAAAATGCAGGGTCGAGCGGCCGGAGTGGTAGTATAGAGGCCAGGGCGTTTGCCTTGCATGTGGCCGACCCGAGCTCGACTCGGCATCCCATGTGAGCACCGCCAGGAGTAATTCGGAGTGCAGGGCCAGGAGTATCCCCTGAGCATTGCTGGGTATGACCCAAAAAGCAGATAAAATAAAATGCAATGCAGGGTCAGGATAACACTGGTTTTGGTGGCTTTCTGTAAAGGGCTATTCTTTCTTTTATTTCCCTCCCAGCATGGCCCGGAAGCCTAGGGGCTTTATGTTCAAGTTCCAAGTGTGTTTACATAATTTTGTGTGCCTCTTAACAAAGCTTTAAATTCCTTATTAAGTTGGAGATATACATAGAACATTGAGTTATGGGGCCTGTGGAGAGTGAGAGTCATCATGTTATTTGTAAATTAACACATAGAAAATGCTGTGAAAAAGCTGTTAGCTCTGAGCTAGAGACGGAGCTTTGCAGTCACACAGAGTTCCTGATGTGGACTGTTGTTGCTGTGGATATGCTGATAGAATGGAGGGTCAGGTATACTGATGTAATCTTAGTGACCGGTAAGACAGTTTGTGCATGTTTCTTCTTGATGAATCAGCGTATAAGCTTTTGAAGAAAATGTACTGCAAATTTAATGTTGTTTCGCCATCCCAATTACTTTATGTGTATCTTTTATTTCTATTTGGAGGGGGGTCTCTGAAGCAGTGCTCACTTGGGGTCACTCCCAGCAATACTTGCGCAGCTGTGTGGGCTGGATAGTTAGTATTTGGACCCATTAGTGCCAAGTAGACCCCCGTAGTGGTCCTTGGTGATCAACAGGCCCATGCCTGGTGGTCCTTAGGAACTGTGTGGTGCCAGGTTCAGACTTGTGACTTTGCATGTGCCACGCTTGTACTCCAATCCTTTGCTATCTCCCTGGCCTCTGCATGTTTGGTTAGTCCTTAGTAACTCTTTGGTGTGTTACTAATAAGAGTTATTGTCATCATTTTGTTGATGTAGAAACTAAGGCGGAGCAAGACTAAATAACTTAGACAAGGTTGTGTAGTTGATATGTGTGTAGTAGCATACCAAGAAGGGGTGACTGGCTGGCGGGCCTTCTGCTTGCTCCAGGCCCGGCACACAGTTCACCCAGGAACCGGACATCAGGAGAGCGATGGGTGGAAAGGCGCGTGTCGTTTACATAGACGTTCGAGGGCCGCTTAAAAGCTTAGTCGAACCTTGTCAATGGGCTTTTCATTTGAAGTGATAACTGCTATAAAGAACTTAGATACGAGTTGCTGTGGCTTGTTTTCTTCTTGGTTCTCTCTGTTGTGACACACTCCACGACGTCTGTGTTTCAGGTCCTAAACATGCAGCTTTCGGATGGAGGACAAGGAGATGTCCCTGTCGATGAGAGCAAGCTCCACGGTAAACCTGATAAAACCTTGCGTTTTCCCTCTGCAGTGATAATCTGGAAGGAATATCTGAAGGTGAAGGGTCGCTTCATTCAAGGAGTTGTGTGGTTCACGTAATATTTTGTCTTGAATTCTTTAAAGGAGCCTTATAAATTATAATTATACCATCTGGGCCTCTCACTGAGGGGAGTAATGAAGTTTTCCTCTAATGATAGTGAACAGTTGGCTGCAGAGATTGTTTCTTGAAGAAAATTAAGATTGCAAGAGACCCTTGGTCATATACCATGGAGAAGGAATAAATCTTCATTGGGATTTCAGTAGAGTAATAGCAGGTTTTGTTTCTCTGCTATTTTTGGTTCATCCAAGCTTATAGCGCTCCTTTAGAGGGACATTTGCATGCCGAAGTGAAAAGAGTCTCCCAGTGTCTCAGGATGCGGCATGTGCTTTTAGTGCTCTGCGCTTCCTGTCTACACATCCGTCTGCTCTTTAGGAAGCAGAGAGATACAGTGGAGCTGGAATCAAAGGACAAGAGCCACGACTGGGAAGTGAGAGTCTGCCATTCTGCATGGACTGGGACACACTTTTTAATGCATGAAGTTAGGGCCGGAGACTAGCCTCAGGGGGCTAGTGGCCATGCGTTGCTTGCTGGTGCCTGCTTCGACCCCCGGGCTGCCCTCAGCACAGGGCCAGGAGGAGCCTCCAGCACTGGCAGCTGTGGCCCTAAGGAAAGTTCAAGCGTTCTAGTGTTTTAAAAAATAAAAATGAGGTGTAACTTCTTTGTTCTCTTACTTATCAAAACGTGTAAGTAATGTGTGTGCATTCTGGAAACTTCAGGAAAGAATGGAATCATCTTTAACCATACCATTTTGTTAATAACTATTAAACTTTTTAATTTATAGCAAAATGTTTACGCTCTTCTAAAACCTTTTCTTTATGTAACTGTAAATTTTTCTTTGTAATTTAAGTTCTTGAGATATGATGGCTATTTTAAATGACTGGTTTCTTTAACCTCAATTTCTTTAATTACTATTTATTTTTTGTATATATTTTTATAATTTATTTAAATATTTTCTATGGAGCCAGAGCTGTATAATAGCTGGTAGGGAGCTTGCCTGGCCTGTATGTTTTCCTTAGCATTGCCAAGAGTGATCCCTGAGTGCAGAGCCAGGAGTAAACTCTGAGCACAGCCAGGTGTGGCCCCCCCCCCCAAATACACAAAGATATTTTTCCCCTATGACTCAACATGTAGGCTACTCTACTTGTCAGACATAAGAAGCCTTGTAACACCGAACCTTGGATGAATTTTCATTTGATTCCTGAGGATCTGTTTCTAGAAGCAAAATTGTTGACTTCCAGCGCATATGGACTTTGATGGCGTGAGGGACTCCCAGAGCTTACAAGGCCCAAGGGCCACTCCTGGAAATTACATTCAATGCCGGGGCCTGACAGTGGTGCAGTGCTTGAGCCCTTTGTCTCCAGGGATCATCCTGGTGGTGGTTGGGGACCCGCAGGACTGTTCCCACGTGGTGAGTTAGCCAGAGCCTGTCACATGCAGGGGCGTGTCCCGACACCCTGTGCTGCTCCACCACCTCCCGCATTTAGGATTCATTTTAGGGCATGTCAATTTTGGGGGTGGGGATTTGGCTGCTGTTCGTGCTCAGAGGGCTGTTCCTGGCTCTGTGCTCCAGAGTGGCGCCCGGTAGTGCTCAGGAGACCACGTATGCTGGGATTGGCCCCAGCTGGCTGCGTGCAGGCAAGTGCCTTACCTTCTGTAGCATTTCTCTGGCCCCTGCGGAGAACATGACGTTTGTAAGATATAAATTTAATATTTAAGAGCACTTTATTTTTTATTTTCTTAACTAATCTTGGGGGTGTGTGTGTGGGGGTGTGGGCTTGAACCACATTTAGCTGTATTCAGGGTGTTACTTCCTGCTTTGTGCTCAGGGGTCACTCCTGGTGGAGCTTGGGGGGCCATATTTGGTGCCAGGGATTGAATCCAGGTTGAATCCATGTTGGCTGGCTGTGTGCACGGCAAGTGCCTTACCCGCTGTGCTGTCTCTGGTCCTCGGAGGCGCTTTAGTCTTCATTTCACGTGGAGGCATGGGAAGCTGCATGGTGGCTCAGGGACCTGAGGCGAAGATCACTGACAGTGTCACGTTTCTCCAGGTCCGTCAAATCGATCCAATTCAGTCTCGTCTCTAGACCTAGAGGGAGAGTCTGTCTCAGAACTTGGAGCAGGACCTTCTGGGAGTAACGGCGTCGGCTCTGCAGCTGCTAGAGGCATGAGCAAGGTAAAGGGGCTTGGGGGAGTGCTCAGAGCACAGGGGACGGGTTTTCCTGGCACAGCCCATCTGGGTCTCCTGGGCCCTGCTCTGGCCCAGGAGGACAAGCCACAGCTTGTCTGTGGCTCTTAAGAAGCCCCTGCCCTGAGTCTGCGCGCTGTGGACACTGCATGTGTATAGTAAGACTGAATTGAAGTTGACTGGATCATGGCCAGTACACTTGGATGCTTTCAGTTTCCCTACTCTAAATGCTGAATATAAAATAAAAAAAGAAGTATTTTTGGTGGCGGTGGTGTGGGGCCACCCCTGGCTGTGCTCAGGTACTCCTGGCAATGAGAGGGGTCAGAATATGGTGCCAGGTGATCAGGCTGGTTTGGCCACATGTGAGGCCAGGGCCTTACCTCCTGTGCCATCTCTCAGGCCAGTTCCTTTTTATTTTCTTTTTTGGGCCCACTCCTTGTAGGACAAAGGGCACTGCCAGAGAGAGGAAGTGTTAGCCTTTAGGGAAAGCTTATTAGAGGAAATACTCGCCATACTCTGAGGGTAATTCCGTAGTTTGGGCCTGTGCTCAGTATTGATCATTCAGAAACGGAAAAAAGGGTCAAAGCATGCTGAGTAATTTTTTAATGGCTTCATCTTGTTTTTGGTAGCCACAACTCAAGACAATCTGGATGATAAACTGAGGAAATTTGAGATCCGGGACATGATGGGGCTGACGGATGATAGGGATATATCGGAAACGGTGAGCGAGACCTGGAGCACAGGCGTCCTGGGCAGTGATTTTGACCCGAACATTGATGAAGATCGTTTGCAAGAAATTGCAGGTAGCTGCTGTGTGATGCCTCTGTACTTTTTCTCGTTAGGTTGCCATCACCCCTGAACCTTCCTGGTGGGGGACACGGTACTGTATGGAGCCCCGGGTCTCTGAGCACGGACTAGGGGGCTGAGCTAACTATGGCTCTGTCTTAGTGCAGGGTTTTCCCTGTCTGCATTAGCTCCCTTTCTCCCCGCAGAACGGAAAGATCAATGTCTTGAGTTAGCTTCCCAGTAAATCTCTTTGGCAGGGCATACAATTATTAGTCGATGTCTAACCTGTTCCTTCTTTGAACCTGAGCTTTTTCTTTTCTTTTTATTTTTTTTTTTTTTGGACCATTCCTGGTAGTGCTCCAAGGTTGGCTCCTGGTTCTACACTCAGGAATCACTCCTGGCAGTGCTTGAGTAGCCAGCCGAGATGGGCCCTCGTGCAAGGCAAACACCCTATTTGCTGTTTGCTTGAGTCACACCCGCGGTGCTCAGGGGTTACTCCGGTCTTTGCTCAGGAATTACTCCTGGCGGTGCTCGGGGGACCATATGGGATGCCGAGGCGGCCAGGCCGCGCAAGGCAACGCCCCACCCGCTGGGCCATCGCCCGGCCTCCTATTTGCTGTACTTTTATTATTATTATTTTTGGCTTTCTGGGTCACACCTGGCAATGCTCAGGGGTTACTCCTGGTTCTACACTCAGGAATTACTCCTGGCAGTGCTCAGGGGACCGTTATGTGATGCCAGGGATCAAACCGGGTTTACCTTGTGGTAGGCAAACGCCCTACACGCTGTGCTATCGCTCAGGCCCAACTACTATTTTTTTTTTTCTTTTTGGGTCACACCTGGCGATGCTCAGGGGTTACTCTTGGCTCTTCGCTCAGGAATTACTCCTGGCAGTGCTCAGGGGACCATATGGGATGCTGGGGATTGAACCCAGGTCAGCCGCATGCAAGGCAAATGCCCTCCCCTGCTGTGCTATTGCTCCGGCCCCCAACAGTACTCTTGCTTGGGCCCCAAGCCTTAAGGTGAAAATTCTCACAAGATTCCAATCATAAAAAATTTGGAAGGTATTAATTCAGTTCCAAAGAATAACCAGTTTTATATTTTGGGGTTCTGGGCCACGCCTTAGACGCTTAGGGCTTACTCTTGTCTCTGCATCCAGGGACCCTTCTGGTGATGCTTGGGGGGAACCATGTGTGATGCCAGGGATCAAACTTGGGTGCCAGTGCCCAGCAAGTGCCTTAACCCCTGTACTATATCTCTAGTCAGGTTTTCTTCATTTTTCTTTTGTGATCAAGTTTATTGAGCTACAGTGAATTTTATCCTTTTTTTTTTTTTTTCCTTTTTGGGTCATTCCTGGCAATGCACAGGGGTTACTCCTGGCTGTTAACTCAGGAATTACTCTTGGTGGTGCTCTGAGGACCTTATGGGATACCGGTGATTGAATCCAGGTCGGCCGCATGCAAGGCTAACGCCCTACCTGCTGTGCTATCACTCTGGCCCCCTCCTTTTTTT
Source organism: Cryptotis parvus (assembly GCA_021461705.1). Classification (NCBI taxonomy): domain Eukaryota; kingdom Metazoa; phylum Chordata; class Mammalia; order Eulipotyphla; family Soricidae; genus Cryptotis; species Cryptotis parvus. The sequence continues at coordinate 39,037 of JAJIBD010033853.1, read as the reverse complement.
TTTTGTATGCCAAGAATTGAACCCTGGCTCTGACATATGAGAGAGAAGTGTTCTGTCTCTGAGCCACACATTTAATTAAATTTTGACCTTTAGGATTCTGCTCTCTGGGTTCTAAAAAGTTTTTTTTTTTTTTTTTTGGGTCACACCGGCGATGCTCAGGGGTCACTCCTGGCTCTGCACTCAGGAATGACTCCTGGCGGTGTTCGGGGACCATATGGGATGCCGGGATCGAACCCGGCCAGCACAGGCCGGCCGCGTGCAAGGCAAACACCCTACCCGCTGGGCTATCGCTCCCGCCCCTACAAAGTTCTTGCAGTGACCTTTTTTGAAGGCTGGGTGGGGTTTAGGCCACACCCAGATGCTTAAGGGGTACTCCTAGCTGTGCCTCAGGGATCACTCCTGGCAGGATTTGTGGGACCATAGGGGTGCTGAGGATCGTGCCCACCTGCTGTAGTCTCCTCATGTAGTCTTATTACTGCCACATGAAGAAAATCTTCATTAAAGAAAAAACAACAACACGGCCGTCTTGAGCAAACGCAGGAGAGGAAATGACAGAGTGCTGTGTGCCTGCCCAGCTCGTGGCGCCACAAGCTTGGCGGCTGCTGCTTCCTTTCTTCCACGCCACCATTTTCTTCCCTCCCCTCATTAAGTTTTGGCAAGTTTCAGACGTTATTTGTAATTATTCCATTTCATTTATTTAAAAGATAACTTTACCATTGACTTTTTCCCCAAATAAATTTTTCAGCACTGAAGTAGAATTGTTCCCTTTTTTGGGTTAGGTTTAATGAGCCATAGAGCACTCCGGAGTGTGTTTATTTTATTCTTTAATTTAAGAATTGTGCACAGTTTTTAATACAGGTGTACAGTGGTTAATCTTTCCTCTTTGTATTTTTTAGTAGTGTAAATAGATTTCTTAATTGGTTTTAAATGACTTTGTTTCAGATGCCAAAGCAGCCCTTTTCTTGGCTCTCCGCGGTGTCTGGGCAGGAGCTGCATTTGCAGCTGAGGGAGGGCTTGGGGGCTTGTGAATCCTCCTGCATTGTGGCTCATTGGCCAGCATAGAACATATTTGCCCAGTGTACCTTTCCGGGTTAAACCTCTGTGAGTTTTAAATTCTTGTGCAACCATACATATTAGAAAGAGAACACTAAGAAGTGGCTGAGTTTTAGGAAGACATAAAATTGTCTGGAAGACGCAGGTGAAAGCCAGTTGAAATGACTTGACCCAATGTGCGTTTTCTCTGTGGCGCGCCCAAGGTAATCAGGAGGAAGCCGATGAGGAGGAGCTTTGCCCTCATGGCGGAGCTGAAGTCTGTGATGTTAGTGGTGAGAGGCTGGAGACGGCTCGCGACGGCTGCCTGCTCACGGGTCGTGGAGGGAGCAGATTCGGTGCCCGTAGCGCAGGCCCTTCTCACTGACTCTGGGTCTTTGTTAACGCTTTGCTCCCACCGGTCTACAGGTGCAGCAGCGGAGAACATGCTAGGCGGTTTACTGTGCCTGCCGGGTCGGGCTCGGTGCTCCTTGACCCCCTGCACTGGCTCCACCATATCAGAGACAACAAGCGAAGCGTGGAGCGCCGAGGTACTGCCGAGCGACTCAGGTTAGTATGCCGTCCCCGTCGCTGCGCGTGGCCTCTACCCAGTGTAGGTGTGTTTTGTCAGGCATTTGGCAGGCAGCGGGCATTCCAGCTGCTAAGAATTTCAAATGGAAAATTTGCTTGTGGTCTCTTTTGCTCTTTAAGACACAAATGCCCGTTGGATGGTCATAGGCTAAGACGGCAGGTACTTTTTGACTCTGTTCAGTTATTTTGGAAGTAGTTGTTGGTCACTCAGGTGGGCCCCGTTCATTATCTCCCAGTGACTGAGCAGGCATCGGAAGAGCTTCATAACTCAAGTTCCAAATGGCTCTTTGCCTGCTAGGCTGTTCAGATTAACCCTGGTGGAGTACTTGTCCCTTTAAAAGATATATTTTTGAAATACTTTGAAATTGAGACCCTGAAGTCCTGAGAATTCTTTTGTACAGGATGATTTTAATGTATTTAAAATATTTCATGCTTTGTTTTATGTGGTGTGCATCTGCATCTTTTCTTTTTCTTTTTTTCTTTTTTGGGTCATACCCGGCGATGCTCAGGGGTTACTCCTGGCTCTGCACTCAGGAATTGCTCCTGGTGGTGCTCGGGGACCGTATGGGATGCCAGGGATTGAACCCGGCCGGCACAGGCTGGCCGTGGTGCAAGGCAAACGCCCTACCCGCTGGGCTATCGCCTCCAGCTCATCTGCATCTTTTCTGACTGAAAATACCCTTAGCCTTTGAATGTCAACTCACAGAATGCAAAATATAAGTATATATGCAAATTACATTCTGCTGATCTATGTGGATCAAGAAGAATTGAATTACCCTGATACATGTTTTGCAGTGTTAGTGTTCAGATATGATGACTTTTACATGAGGAGATAACAAGATTAGCTCACTCTAGGGCATTTATAGGAATTATTCTTTAGAAAATGATTGCTCTGATGCTTGATCACTTGATCACTTGATCACTTGAATCCCGTTATTCATCGATTTGCTCGAGCGGGCGCCAGTAACATTTCCATTGGACCCCATCACGTGCCAATGTAGCCCAATGGCATCTGGTTGATTCAGGAATATGAAGAGCCTCAAACCGTTCCTTCAGGGTCTTTACAAGGAAGTCTGACCATCTTGTAGGTGGGCTGCCACGTGATCTTTTGACATCCCGTGGGATCCAGTCGGTAACTGCTCTAGTCCAGTGGTTGTCTCCAATATAGTGCCCGCATGGCAGAGCCTGGCAAGCTCTGATGCTAATGGTTGATTTAAGCCATTTTAATTTACTAGTTGATCTGTGCATTCTTGTTCAGTTTTCATGCTAACCAGTAGCACACTCATTGAGAATGGTGATCTAAAAAACAGGATTTTTATCGGTACAACTGGCCTCTATTGGGTGAAAATCAGAGATTCCTTTGCATCAGGATCTTTTTTAACACTTTGCTCCCCACTGGTTATACTTGACTTCTGGCTATGACTTCCTTAACGTTTCTTCAATCAGCTTTGCTAAGTGGCAGCTAGAAATCTGTTTAACCTAGAAATCTATTTACAGTGTCTCTGTCCTAAGCTCTGGTAGTTTTCCTCACCTGGGTCACAAAAGTGGAACCTATGCGTGCTGCGTCACTAATGCGGCCTCCCGTTTCTGTCTAGAGGCCCCAGACCTGAAGCAGGAGGAGCGCCTGCAGGAGCTGGAGAGCTGTTCCGGCCTGGGCAGCACCTCTGACGACACGGACGTCAGGGAGGTCAGTTCCCGCCCCAGCACACCAGGCCTCAGTGTTGTGTCGGGTATGTCTGTCTTGTTTCAAGAATAAGGATCGGAAGCTGTGTTCCTACTGCCCTGCTTGTACAGTTAGCTACAGATACGGCCTTTGTAGGGGCGGGTAATTTCCAGGAGTGAAACTGTTTCTTGGGACCAAATATCTTCGAGAGCTTAACCTGCGACTTCATGGAGCTCGTTAAAGTGATTTGCAGTCCGTGTGCAGTTCCCGCTCGGCACTGCACGGCCTCTGCTGCTGAGTTTACGTAACAGCTTTGGATATTTTGTGCGTGTCAGGTTCACTGTAGTTAAGCAGCGGTACATGCGTGCTGAAACGCCAGGCACAAACAGTCGAGGGTATTTAAATTTCCCCAGACTTCATAAACTTTCTGTGTGCTTGTTTTGTTGTTCTTATTTGCTTAGTTTTTATTATTTTTATCTTTAAAGGCATAAGTGCGACCTCTGAGGATATTCCTAATAAGATAGAAGACCTGAGATCTGAGTGCAGCTCTGATTTTGGGGGTAAAGACTCTGTCACTAGCCCAGACATGGATGAAGTAACTCACGGTAAGAGATGGGACGCGGAATAGCCCTGACCCTGGTCTGTCTTTGTTTCCCACCGAGTGAGCCCCAGCGCACTGTCAGGCGCAGCCCTGGACGCCTGATCATGCGGGCGGTCTTCAGCGCTGTGATTCTAGAGCTGGGTTTTCTTTTCTCCCCTGGTTTATCCTTTCGTGTTTCATAAAAACCAGTGTTGGCTGGACAGCCACAATGTTGACAACCACAGTGTCAAGCTGTGAGTAGCTCTTCTTGACCATTGGCAGATTTGTCTCGGAGCTAAGCTAAGTGGACCTGCTGTCAGGGCATACCGTCATAGGGCAGAATTTATACCGAAGGCCGCTTTCAAGCTCTCAGCTAAGAATTGGGATTTTTCAGAATTCTGAAAACTTGCTTTCCACTGTTTAAGGAGTGAGATTGAGACCAGGACTTTGTAGGGGGCCTAGGAGGAGCGCTCGGGGGATAAGGTGCTTGCCCGCGTGCGGCCACACCAGCTAAATCCCCGTTTCTCAGGAAGTTCCCTGAGCACCGTCAGAGTCACCCTTGAAGTAAGCCAGGAGTGTAGCTGCGTATCCCGCCTCCCCCAACCCTCCTGAACAAAGAAAGATCACACATGAACAAAGAAAGAGACAACAAAAAGATAAAGTCATTCATAGTTAAAAGAGCCACTCAGAGTTCCACAGACTCAGTTAATGTAGCCAAGGACATATCTGAAGCCCTGGGTGAATCCTGCACCACAGACTCAAAAAGGAATTAAAATCTACATAGATAAAGACATTGGAATGGGTTTGAAGTCATCAGAGCTTGATGTTTATCAGTCTTTCCGCACCCGATATGCCCCCTGCGATTGTATCCGACCCGAAGGGAAAAGACTGGGTGAATCCCGGAGCCTTCTTGCTGTGGCAGAGCCCTCGTGGGCATTGCCTGGCTGAGTGCTTGTTCGTGTCTGCTAGGTGCCCGCGCCCTGACCTCCCCTCCTCACACCGAGTCTCTGCTTGCCATGTTTGACCCGCTGGCTTCACACGAAGGTAAGTCAGTCCGCTGTCTTGATAGCAAGAGAAGAACAAAACCGAAACCCTTCGGGATGGGTTGTGTTTCAGGGCTGATGCTTTCCTCTGTTGCAGGGGCTTCCGCTGTGGTACGGCCAAAGGTCCACTATGCTAGGCCGTCGCATCCACCGCCAGACCCCCAATTCTGGAAGGAGCAGTGGGGGGGGGCAACGAGGCCAGGTTGCCCACCTTCGCCCCACGCTTTGACCCCAGCTGAGATGGAGGCATTCAGACAGCGGCATTCTTACCCCCGAGCGGTTAGTTCGAGCAGGAGTTCTGATATAGTGTCCGCTGCCCGGCGACCCACCAGTGATCCCAGCTGGAACCGGCGTCCCGGGAACGAGGAGCGAGATCTGCCTCCGACCGCAGCCATTGGGGCTTCTCTGGTGGCTCCGCATTCCTCATCGCCCTCCCCCGAGCAAGGACTCCTGCAGAGGAGAGGTACGGGCGGGGCCCAAGCCCCAGGGGAGTCGGCCACTGCGGTCAGGCCCTCCCTTCTGGCCTGCCGGTTCTCTTCATACCTGGATTTATTCCCTTGGAATATATGGGTTGGGGCTGAATCAGGATAACAGTGATTAAAGACGGTTTGTTGGCCTGGTGTGTGCTAGCCATAACCCCTAAACATTTATTAGCATTTTTAGACACTTCTAGCATTTCTCCAAATAATCTCGAGTCTAACTTTATTACACCTCAATTTTCTTTTGAGATGAGGTTTTGTTTCTCTGCTTCCCCCTCCAATAAAGGGAGGAAAAAAAATGTTTTCTGTTGGAACAGTTACAGTTGCAGAAGTGTTAGGAGTTGACAAAAAGGACCTCGTACAGCCGCACTGACAGTAAGTTGTCACGGGGTGTGCTGTTGCGGGCTTCTTACAGCTCAGCTCATTCTCCCACGCTGCCTGGTCCGAGTTGCTTTAGGAGAGTCAGTTGATGCCATTGCTACTGTCTGACCCTCACGTGCTACTCATGTGTCCCCCGTCGTCCCACGCACCAGTCTTCATTGCTGAAGGACCCCATTCAGAGCCAGTCTTGTATTGCACTGGCGTGTCTTTCTAATCTCAGTCTAGAACATTCTTCATCTTGGAGTTGTAGGACTGAACGTTTCGTTCAAATTTCAGTGGGGGTGTTTTATGTTTTCTCATTAATAGATTCCACTTTTCCCCTCCCCCTCTGGTTTTAGGGCCACACCTGGTGGGACTCAGGAAACCATAGGGTGCTGGGGAGTGAACCCGGTCAGCCATGGGCAGGCCTGTGGCTCTCTGGTCTCCAGCTGCTAGATTCAGCTTTTTCATCTTTGGCAAGAGTCTCACTGTTCTCGTCATTGTATTCTAGCAGGTAGCACGCAGTTTAAACCGACCCTCTACTGGGAAGTTTGTTTGGGTCATTTGATGAAGGCAGAGACTTTCAGGTTTGCTGCCATTATAAAGTTAACTCTTTCCCCCACTGTAATGAAGAAGTATTTGGGGGCTGGGGGGTCCTTTGAAAATATCTTCTTCACCCAACTTTTAATTTAGCCAGTTTACTATTATATCAGAGTTTCCTGTTTTCATGGGTTTGCTTCTCTCCTTACTTACAGCTCTCTGGTCTCCGAGTGGCCAGGGGACCCCTTTATGCTGGCCTCCGAGTGGCCAGGGGAGCCCTTTATGCTGGCCTCCGAAGTGGCCAGGGGAGCCCCTTTATGCTGGTCTCCGAGTGGCCAGGGGAGCCCCTTTATGCTGGCCTCCGAGTGGCCAGGGGATCCCCTTTATGCTGGCCTCTGTTCTTTGCCATGCTGCTGTCATTCTTGATTTCTTTGCTTTCTCACACTAAGTGTTAACAGATATTTATTATACTGTCCACCCTATTCCTGGAATTGGCCATTTCTCCAGGAGACCTTGCCTTTATTTTATGTCCTCTTTATTTGTACAGACCCATTAGCTCACATTGATACATTCCATTCCAGTGTAAAGATTATGGAGTGAGTTTCATTCTTCTCCTGCATCTGTGTCCTTTTCCTGCAGCGAGGAGTCTGCTCTCATTACTCTTCTTGTACGTCCTTGCTTGCTTGCTCGATCATCCTGCTGCCATCACTGTCCCCTCCCCGCTGCTAAAGCCTTCCCAGCACAGGCCGCCCATCTCTGTCGGGGTCTGTACCCGATGGGAGTATAGATGAGAGATAGGGTAGGCTTAGTCCCAGTTTTGTGGGTGAAAAGAAGGACTAAGTCTGAAGTCACTTAACAAGCAACAAAGAAATGACAGTTTTCCCCTTTTTACATATGGTCTTTAATTTTGGGGTAGGGCAGGGGCACTAAGTGGTGGGGGTGGGGTGCCTCGGGGCCACACCCTGTGGTGCCCAGGGTGTATTCCTGGTTGTGTGCTGGGGGCCGTATCGAGTGTGCTGCATTGCAGGGCAAGAACTCAGTGCAGTTGGTCTTCAGAACCTGAACTTGGAACTGGGGGCTTTCGGCTGAACTGCTTTGCGACAGTAGGACTCTGATGACCTTTTCAGTCTATTTTTCGCTATAGAAAGGGCTTAATCATGGTTTTTATTTCAGTGTCCACGGTGAGGTGCTTTTTTTTTTTTTTTCGCTTTTTGGGTCACACCTGGCGATGCTCAGGAGTTACTCCTGGCTGTGCTTGGTGAACCATATGGGATGTCGGGATCGAACCCGGTTGGCTGCGTGCAAGGCAAATGCCCTGCCTGTTGTGCTATTGCTCCGGCTCCCAACAGTGAGATTTAATTTTGGTTTGGAGCCACTCTCAGAGGTGTGCTGGGTTTAACTCCTGGCTCTGTTCTCAGGGATCACGCCTGACAGGGCTCAGGGGACCATATGGAATTCTGAAAATCAAACCCGGTGGGCCACATGCTAGGCAAGCACCCTACCTGCTGTGCTATCACTCCGCCGCCCACTGTGAGAGTTAAGTGAGGGAATATATTTCTTTATGCTCAGTATTTGGTACATAATAGATGATTTTCACTTTTGTAATTAACACTGCTAGTATATCTACTACATACAGTTGCATTTGCTCCAGTCACAAGTATTTGAGAACCTGCTCGGTGTATTATGCTTTTAGTGTATTTACAATAATGAGCTACTGTCTGCCCTTACACGGCATAGACCGCATTGAGAAATGCTCTTTAACTGTATTTCTGGGGCCACAGCTCTGATAGAGCACATGCTTTGTATGTGAGAGACCTCTTGGGTTGATCCTCTGATCCTATCACCCCTCCCACCTCAAAAAAAGTGTATTTCCTTGTTCCAAAAGTTGCCTAATAGAGTAGTTAAGAACCATTTTGCTTTTAAGGCAAACAAAAGTGGTTTTTGTATTTCACAGATTAACTGAAATCCTTTTCATAGTAATTTGTCCTGCTACCCAACTCCAAATAAAGCATCCAACTTTTTCTACAGACTGAAGAACGCAAAGATAGTGATGATGAGAAATCAGACAGGAACAGACCTTGGTGGAGAAAACGTTTTGTTTCAGCCATGCCTAAAGGTAATTTTATTAAACATTAAAATGCTGTGTTGGCAATAAGAAGCAAGGGAGAGAGCCGGTACCGCAGCACCTCTGTGAAGCCTCCTGGACTGAAGTCTCTAACTGTTTTAAGGATGGAGGAAATGACCTTGCTGCGGTGAATACAAGTCAGAGCTTAAGAAATGACAGTTACTGTTCTTTGCAGGAAGTGGTAATGGTTTCATAAATGCACATCTTCCAGGTTATGGTTGTTGAAGTATCAGAACCATTAAACACAGGGCTTCTGACGTGTGTACTGCCGCAACTTGCAGGAAAAATCAACAAAATTATTGAGCAGTATACATTGAAAATTCATACTGTCCATCTGTGGAATAAGCCGAAACTTCTTATGTCTATGTTCATTGAGACTGTTAATACCTGGAATATTAGTGAGTGTTTACTGTGGAAGGCAGTTGTATAAAATTGCTTGCTTTCTTTGTAAATCGCTTGGCATCATCGTAGTAGCTATTGAGGTCTGAGTTGACAAAAGCACCTCCCCAGAAGGAGAGCCCAAGATTTCTTTCAAAAGCCTCTGGGCACTGCGACGTGAGGAGCGGAGGAGCAGCCTGTCACGCTGCCTTCCGGCCCCCTGACGAGGTGGATAAGGAGGCTCCGAGCTTTGAATGTGTTGCTTTTGAGCAGAGCGTGAGATGCAACGGTTTTGACTTTTGTCCCAGTAGAGTCCCATTAAGTCATTCTTTCTGTGCAGATGACCCCAAAGCAGACTCTGAAAGCTTTGTTAAGAATCTTCGTGCTATTTTAAGAAAAATGATCAGTTGACACGTGGGATTTATTCGCTTTTTAAACTTTTGAATCTCTTTCCACTTTGAAATGTTGGCCCCCGTAATTCCAGAATGACTGCTGTGTCCCTAGTGCAGTATGTTATGTGTCACGCTACTGACTGTATTTAATTTCCAGCTCCTATACCATTTAGAAAGAAAGAAAAACAAGAAAAAGACAAAGATGATCTGGGGCCTGACAGATTCTCAACACTCACAGGTTTGTAGACCCGTGGACTTCCTGGCGCCTTCATTCCCAGAGCACATATTTCATAACACTTTTCTTGGGTGCCATAAGCGTTGCCTTCTTAGAGAGTGTGTCTGTGTGTGTAGAGTGGGGAGTATGTTCTCCGTGGGTCTGTGGTTTCCAGCCGGCAGCCGCGAGTGAATCTCAGTGTGCTCTTCCTGCAGGCAGCCAGCACCATCTCATCCTCATTGTAACCCCTGAGCGCGAGCCTCTGGGCCTACCTGGCGTCTTAAGCTTGACCTCTTAATGGGATGGTGACGCACAGTGCCTTTAGGGACGTCTGGTGATGGCTTGCGTGCTGTGCATGCCTTTCTTTCGATCGTTGATGGGCCCTTCCCTCTAATGCGGCTTATAGACTCCGAATTCATTTCCATCTGTAGTTCTTGATTATTCAGGATCACGGTGAAATTTTGTTTTGCCTCGTCATTTCCTTTTTTGTGTGTGTGGTAAAGTGTTCACACTCTATCATACATTTATTTATAAATCTTACCATTTTTCACAGCTTGAATCGTTTTATTTTTGTTATTTATTTTGGTTTGTGGGCCACACTAGCTGCGGTCAGGGGCTTACTCTTGGCTCTGCACTCCGGGTCACTCCTGGCAGCCCAGTATGGGTGCTGGGGGTGAACCCGGGTTGGCCGCGTGCAAGGCATGTGCCTCATCTGCTGCCTGTCTCCGGCCCCTGGAGTCATCTCAACGCTGCTCTGTGCCCCAAGGAAAATGCAGTGAGGATTTGGGGCTGGTTCAACAGACGATTTTTTTTTAGTTGCTTTTTAGCACTTTATGAATGAAAGAATGAAGCACGCTGAAAGGAAAGTGAAAAATATTGTTCATGGTCAACTTCAGGTTGAAGCCAGTGGCTTTTTCCCCATGACTATATGTGCACGTAAAGGGAAATACATTTTTAATCATTTAAAAATTAGATTTAAATTGTTATCCTACCAAGTTAAAACGAAGACTTTTGTTTGATTGTTTTTGGGTTTGGGGCCTTACCCAGTGGTGCTCAGGGACTGCTCTCAGCTGTTGGTGCTCAGAGCTCCACGCCGTGCTGGGAATTGAACCGAGGCCTTTGGTATGTGCAGCTTGCACTCTGCCTTTTGAGCTCTCTTCCCACCCCTAAAATGGAGATTTAAAAATATTTTTTTAAAAGATGTGAAGTGGATTTTAAAAGAACTCTTTCCTCCAGGAGGAATCGTAAGCCAGGGAGTAATACAGGCTGGCAGAGCGAGGCTGATCCCACCTCAGTGCTCATCGCAGCGAGGTTCTGTCCTGGGAGTGCACGTCCGGGCCTCGTCTCCGTTCTTCTCCCTGCTCCTGTGCGGGCTGAAAGGGCTGTAGGAGGCTGGCATGTGGCGCGGTACACTGAGGTAGAGCAGTGCCTCCATGTGAGGTGTGAGCCGCGCCCCAGCAAAGGAGCTTTGAACAGCAGTGCTGTGCCTTCACGCTGTTTCCCTGTGGAGGGCCTTTGAGCGTATCTGACCCTTCATCAAAGACTCATGCCCGCCACTGCCGACCTGTCTGTCCAGCTAATGCATGTCCCTGTTCTGCAGGAACTTGGGGGAGAGTTGGAAAGGCTTCATTTAGGGGGCATACAGTGTAGCCTTTCCATGCTTCTAAGTTTGGACTACTACCAACATCTACACAGTGAAATGCTCTTAATGAAACATCATGTTTCACCATTCTTGACTTAGAAACCCCAGAGGAGGTATAAGTTAGTCTCACTGTGTCTTTGGGCAGTGCGTTTTTCTTGGTGTTGAGACTAGAAGGTTAGGAGAGTTTTCATTTTCTTTGCATTTGATTCAGGCAATTTCCATCTAAGTCTTTATTAATGGCCCATAGAAAATCATTATTAAACTAATTCAGGATGTTGAAGTGCCTTCAGTTTTTACTCATATCGCACCGTCTTCTTTTTCTCATGTTCTCTCCCAGCCTTTCCATGTTTGTACATGACTCTTCATGATTGAAGTGGAGTGTGTGCATAACTTTAGCACATTATTACCTAAAAACTTTTCTACTAGACAGAACAGAGATGGTCTTTAAATATCTATTGTATGATTTTTCTACTGCGTGAATGCCTCTTGCATTGAACATTTGAATCATGTTGATTTATTTTGTTTGCTTGCTTTGTTTTTGGATCACAGCATGCGATGCTCAAGGGTCGCTCCGAGCACAGGCCACTCCTGGCAGTGGTGCTCGGAGTAGAGCCCGGCCGCCTCCTGCCGGCTGTGCTCCAGCCACTTGGTCTTTCTCTCCAGCACCGCACTGAAACTTCTACTTGGAAATAGCACAGCTTTACATATATATTCATATATATTTCATTTTTAGGAGTTCTCACTTTTCCGGGATTAAAAAAGCTGTTAGAATTACATTATAGAATTAAAGGCTAGTTACAATATAAAGCTTTTATGGTTTAGCCAGATTTTTTTTTTTCTTTTTTGGGTCACACCTAGCAATGCTCAGGGGTTACTCCTGGTTCTGCACTCAGGAATTACTCCTGGCGGTGCTGGGGGACCATATGGGATGCTGAGGATTGAACCTGGGTCCGGATGCATGCGAGGCAAACGCCCTACCCGCTCTGCTATCGCTCCGCCCCGGTTTAGCTAGATTTTATTGTCCTTTTTGTTTGTTTGTTTTGGGGCCATATCTGGGGTGCTCAGGGATTACTCCTGGTTCTGTGCTCAAAGATCATTCCTGGTGGGGCTCAGGGGACCATGTGGGATATGCCAGGGTTCAAACCAGGGCCAGTCTCATGCAGGGCAGGTGTCCTGCCCTCTCCAGTCTTGCTGCCCCATGCACCCCATGTTTTTAGGGGGTGCTGGGTGGTGCCGCAGGGCTGGAGGGTGCTGGTTCCTGGGACTGGACCTGGGCTGCCTCCTCGAGCAGGGTCTGCACACCAGCCTTCTTAAGTCTCCCGGGACCTTAGTTTTCTTGTATTTTGGGGGGTCACACCCGGTGATGCTCAGGAATGACTCCTGGCTCTGCACGCAGGAATTATTCCTGGCAGTACTCAGGGACTGTGTGGGATGCTGGGATTGAACCCAGGTCGGCCGTGTGCAAGGCAAATGCCCTCCTTGCTTTGCTATCACTTCAGCTCCCTATTTTTTCTTTCTTTCTTTTTTTTTTTTTTTTTTGCCTTTTTTGGGTCACACCCGGCGATGCTCAAGGGTTACTCCTGGCTCTGCACTCAGGAATTACTCCTGGCGGTGCTCAGGGGACCATATGGGATGCCGGGGATCGAACCCGGGCTGGCATAGGCCGGCCGCGTGCAAGGCAAACGCCCTACCCGCTGGGCTATCGCCTCCGGCCCCTCTTTTTCCTTTTTAATGCTCAGGTATTACACCTGGCTCTGCACTCAGGAATTACTCCTGGCAGTGCTCAGGGGACCATATGAGATGCTGGGGATTGAACCTGGGTCGGCCGCATGCAAAGCAAACGCCCTCCCCGCTGGACTATTGCTCCTGGACTATTGCTCCAGCCCCGAACCCCTATTTTTTTCTTACTTTGTGTTTTGGGGCCACACTCAGCTTCGCTCAGGGATTACTCCTGACTGTAGCACTGAAGAGACCATATGCAATTTAGGGTTAAACCTAGGCTGGCCTCACGCAGGCCAGTGTCCTAATCCCTGCACCATCTCTCGGCCGTTATTATCCGTTTTAAAAGTGTCTTTGGACAGTGCATTTCTCTTGGTGTTACGACTAGAAGTTTAGTAGGTTTTCATTTTCCTTGCATTTGATTCAAGCAATTTCCATCTAGTCTTTACTAATGGCCATTCATCTACCTCACTCATGTGACCAGTAACATCAAAATTTTCCCTCTTTGTGAAAGGCTTCATAATGATAAAAGTCTTATAAGTTTACATATGAAGAACAGATTTTATTAGGACATTCAATGTGTTCAAATACTGTTGTGACAGAAAGGTTAAATTACTTTGGAAATCCTTTCTATAGCTTACTATGATTGTACAGGGTCATGAACACTAAATCTCGTTTTATGTAAACAACGGAAGAGCCTCCAAGCAAGTTACTTAACCTGTACTTTGATTTACTAGTACCTCCCTGTAAGAAGTTGTAGCAATTAATTAAGGTTCATATAAGATGCTTAGTTCCTGGCATGTGGTAAGTGCTTAGTAAATGTTAGCTGCTCTCAGTAGTAGATGGTGTTGACACTGTATAAAATCTAGTGATTTTGATGTGTCTTTAGACTTTTATTTTAATGGGATTCTCCCAGATTGTGGGCATTTATGGTTACCTGCTTGCCTATTTCTGTCTAGGGAGTTTGCATTTTACTATGGAACTTAATTTTGTCCCGTAGACCTGTAGTGAGTCTTTGCTTGGCTGACCCTTCCCCAGGGACTGGCCATCCTGGCCTCCAGGAAAGCATTACTGTGTGCTGCTCTGTGACTGCGAGAAACTTTTCCTCTCCGCACCCCCGTACAATTCCAGCGCTCCCCCAAATGTCCAGGTGCCCTGAAGAGTCCCTCGCCCCAGTGCACCCACTGTTGTGGTGAGGAGCAGTGTGATGAAATATGACTGCCACACATTTCCCATATGCAGAGCCAAGTTGATGGGGGCCGCCCGGAAGCAGCATTTTTTTTAGAATCCATCTTAAGAGGGTGTAATTCTATTTTTTTTTCTTTTTTGGGTCACACCCAGCAATGGTCAGGGGTTACTCCTGGCTCTGCACTCAGGAATTACTCCTGGTGGTGCTTGGGTGACCATATGGAATGCCAGGGATGGAACCCGGGTTGGCAAACGCCCTACCCGCTGTCCTATCGCCCCGCCCCAAGAGGGTGTAATTCTGAATTTGAATTTTTCCTCCTTCAGCATGGAGATGTGTGACTAAATGAAATCTGCAAATAAAGTGCATGGTTGAAAGTTCTATTAGCATGAGCTGCTCATGACAGTGACCTGAGTGTCAGCCCTGAGCAACCCTCATCAGTTCAGTGCGCCCTGAGCCTTGCGATGCAGCCGTGCAGAATCCGGGCGGTGATGAGGAAGGGAAGCGAGCCAGCTTGACGCTTTGGCCGAGCTCTCAGCCATAGGAGGGGGATGCGTAGGTAGCTGCATGGTGCCTCCTAACCCTGAGATATGTGCTCTTGTTTTTAAGTCTCACCTCCTAATCCACCTTCGGGTTTCTGCTCTTGGTGTCGTGCTAACCTCAGAGTGGGCACACACGTGGGCCTAATTCTCTCCCCTCTCCTTCTCCCTGCAGATGACCCCAGCCCTAGGCTCAGTGCCCAAGCTCAGGTGGCTGAGGACATTCTGGACAAGTACAGGAATGCCATCAAACGCACCAGCCCCAGTGAAGGAGCACTGGCAAACTATGAAAGTGCAGGTGATCATCACGACGGGCCCAGAGAGCAGCGTGTGGCGCGAGGGCGGGACGGGAATGAAAGCAGGTGCCCTGCCCAAGAGACAGGGGTGTGAGCTGCCTCAGCCGGGGCTTCAGGGACTTGGTGGGCCAAAGGACTGCCTATGCTTTTTTATAATTGGTTAAAGTTTTTGGGGACGTATCTGGCAGGCTCTGAGCTAATCTTGGCTCTGTACTCAGGCGTCCACTTGGGGCCAGGTGGACTGCAGGGCCTCCCATATGCAAAAGTATGAGTTCATCTCTCTGATTATCTATCTGTGTGTCTGTCTGTCTGTCTACGTAATCTGTCTGTCTGTCTATCTATCTCCATCTATTCATTCATTCATTCGCTTATTTGTTTGTTTGTTTATTTATTTGCTTTTTGGGTCACACCCAGCAATGCTCAGGGATTACTCCTGGCGGTGCTTGGGGACCATATGGGATGCCGGGATCAAACCCGGTCGGCTGCATGCTAGGCAAACGCCCTACCTGCTGGACTATCGCTCCAGCCCCTGATTATTTATTTAGTTTTGGCTTTTTGGGTTTTATCCGCGATTCTCAGGGGGTTACTCCTGGCTCTGCACTCAGATTTCACTCCTGGCAGTGCTCAGGGGACCATATGAGATGCCGGCAGTTGAACCCAGGTTTGCTGCATGCATGGCAAATACCCTACCTGCTGTACTATTGCTCTGGCCCTCTGGTTTATTTTGAAAAGTTTTGAAATATTAGAGAAGTTAATTTTTGTTTTTGTTTTTGGGTTATACCCGGCAGTGCTCAGGAGTTACTCCTGGCTCTGCACTCAGGAATTACTCCTGGCAGCGCTTGGGGGCCCATGTGGGTTGCCGGGATCGAACCTGGGTTGGCTGCGTATAAGGCAAACGCTCTACCCACTGTGCTATCACTCCGGCCTCATATTAGAGAAGTTAAAAGGTTTATAATATAATGAGAATCTGTATGTCCTCAGCCTAGACTTAGTGATCTTTTAGTATTTTTCCTTCTGACTGACGTATTTGAAAGTACTTTATTGTCCTAGGAATAAAAAACATTTTTCCTCCATCAACCCAGTTTATTTTTTTTTCCTTTTAAATTTGTGACCACACGTGGCTGTTGTCAGTGTTTCCTCCTGTCTCTGTGCTCAGGGTTCACTCCAAGCAGGGCTTGTCCGTAAGGCCAGTATCTTCTCTCTCTTTTTTTTTTCGGGGTGCAATATAGCGATGGTCAGGAATTACTCCTGGCTCTGCACTCAGGAATTACTCCTTGCGGTGCTCGGGGACCATATGGGATGCTGGAGATCGAACCCGGTTGGCCGTGTGCAAGGCAAACGCCCTAGCGCTGTGCTATCGCTCCGGCCCTGAAATACACTTTAAAAAAAGGGGGGTAGAGTGATAGCACAGTGGGTAGGGCGTTTGCCTTGCATGTGGCTGGTCCAGTTTCAATCCCCGGCATTCCCATATGGTCCCCAAGCACCGCCAGGAGTAATTCCCGAGTTGCAGAGCCAGGAGTAACCCCTGAGCGCTACCAGGTATGACCCATAAAAAGCAAATGAATGAATGAATGAACGAATGAATGAACGAATGAAAATTCATTGTCGAGGTGCGCTGAGCACCTGCTAGTGCCAATGTCGCCCTGGTTCATGTGCTTATCCTCTTGGGGGTGCGGGTCTAGAGGTCCTGGGTGATACTGAAAGTGCCCACGATTCCCCTCGAGACGACGCTCTGCAGAACATCTCTGCTGACGACTTGCCAGACTCCGCCAGCCAAGCCGCGCAGCCCCAGGACTCCGCCTTCTCTTACAGGTACTTCCCGGGCCCGCGCGACAGAGGGGACCAGTCGGTACTCCACCACCGTCTGTGTGAGCACTGGTGAAGGGGGTGGTGTTGACACAACGTAGCCCCTGAGACTCACAGTGGGAGCCGGTTGTCAGTGGTTGGAAGCGGAAGGGGAGCAGGTCTGGTTTAGCGCCAACAGCTTTGGGGCCGGAGCATCAGTTCGGCCGACTCTTCCCTGAGCCCCACTAGGATGGTCCTTGGCTGCAGAGCCAGGAGTGAGTCCTGAGCGCCACCGACGTGGCCCCTAACAGAACAGAAACATGAAAGACTTTCCGGGTATTGGGGCAGGGTTAGCCTCCTGTTAGGTGCTGGGCTTGTCCTGGGTCATAGGAGCCGGTCTCAAGAGATTGGTCCAGGTCTCCTCTGGGCATGGTGAGTGCCTTTGAGTGTTGGGTAATGAGGCCTGCCTCGCTTGGGCACTTTGCTGTTTGATCTATTTGCAACTTAGCCATTTACATGTTCTTAATGTGTAAAGAACATGTTCATGCTAATGAGATCTCTCCTGTGTAAACACTGGTGGAGTGTGGCAGTTACAAAAGTCATTTTGACTCTGAATCAGGAACTTCTGAAATATTACTATAATCTCTACTATGATTTCAATGTTATCTAGATTGGGCACAATTCCATTCCTCTTTTCTTTTTCTTTCTTTTTGGGTCACACCCGGCAATGCTCAGGGGTTACTCCTGGATCTTCGCTCAGGACTTACTGTTGGCTGTGCTCAGGGGACCATATGGGATGCCGGGGATCGAACCTGGGTCGACTGCATGCAAGGCAAACGCCCTACCTGTGCTATCGCCCGGCCCCGGGCACAATTCCTCTTAATGCCCACTGGTTCCAGCGTGGGACAGTTAGAATTTACCAGGAGACTACCACCCTGGATACTTAGACTATCGTTTTAGATCAAAGGAAGGTTTATACTAGTTTGCCCTCAAGCAGATGAGGGAATGACCCTTTCAGTAAACAGAGGACAAGACACTCAGAATTAATTTGGTGCAGAACAGACCTTGTGGGTGCCACCTAGATTGCATGAAACCCATGAAATTATGATGTGTTTCTCCCCATGAATATACTTCTACACCTAGAAGCTGATCTTTGTTGACACTACCCTCCCTGTAGATAGGATTACTTTTGGAATATACATTCATTGAGATGTATTTCTTTTTTTGCTTTTTTTCCTTTGGGTCACACCTGGCAATGCTCAGGGGTTTCTCCTGGCTCTGCACTCAGGAATTACTCCTGGTGGTGCTTGGGGGACCATATGGGATGCCAGGGATCGAACCTGGGCCAGCATAGGCCGGCCACGTGCAAGGCAAACGCCCTACCCGCTGGGTTATCGCTGCGGCCCCGAGATGTATTTCTTTCTACCAGCTCTCACTCTCTCCAGTGTTTTGACATAAGAGATAATCTCGAGAAAGGGACTAGTTCCGAGCATAATTGTGAGACAATTGTGGTACCACCCTAGGGTGGTACCACCTTCTACACCTAGAAGCTGATTTGTTGATCTTTGTCAAGATCCCTACCCTCCCTGAAGATAGGATTACTTTTGGATATATAAAGGGACTGACTTGATGTATTGGGACCCACTTTGGCGGGAGTCTTGGGCCCGAGCGCATGATAAGTTCTGACCAAGAGCCGGAGGTCTAGGGAATCCCATTATTTTGGATTGTAGTGGCAGAGCTTGTTTTATTATTGAGTTAGTAAAAGTCTTTTGGAACTGCGCTGGACTCGAGAGTTTTCATCCATTCCCTGCCACCCTCAGAGGTAGAAGGGAACTCATTTCCTGATATTGTTGGGGACCGCAGGGGCTCCCCAGCATTTGAGCTCACCAGGGCCCTGCTAACGCTGCACGAAGTGTGTGGCTCGCCTCACTGCCTGTCACAGACCCCAGCCTGGGCCAGAGGCCAGAGGATTCGAGGATTCGTATAACTGGTTCTGGAGCTGCAGGGGCTTGTTCCGGGACATGCTCACAGCCTTACTCATGGGAGTCTTCCTGTGAAGGGAGATGTCAATAAGCAAAAAACAAAGCACCGTGGCCCTTTTCAGAGCCCAGAAAGACTGTATTTGGATAAAGATTCATCTATCTTTGATTTGTTCTCCAGAGACGCAAAGAAGAAGCTGCGGCTCGCTCTCTGCTCTGCGGATTCTGTTGCTTTCCCCGTGTTGACCCACTCGACCAGGAACGGTTTGCCCGACCACACGGATCCCGAAGGTCAGTTGCTGCGCGCTGGGTCCTTTCCCCTTTGTTGACTGTGGAACTGGGGGGACGACGGTGCTGGTTACATGCCGACAATGTGGTAGTGTCGCTGCACAGCGTTTCGATTCTGGCGCTGGTCCGGAGCGTGTGCTCTGAAGGGCCGTGACCACACACTTCTGATTCCGCAGTGAAGAGAATCGGGCCGTAGAGGCGGAGGGAGTCTGGACACAGCTGCAGTGAGTCGCAGAATTCTGACTTTCCTGCTTGTCTGTTTGCCCGTCTAGACAATGAGATTGTCTGCTTCTTGAAAGTCCAGATAGCGGAAGCGATTAATTTACAAGACAAGAACTTAATGGCCCAGCTCCAGGAGACCATGCGCTGTGTGTGCCGCTTCGACAACCGGACCTGCAGGAAGCTCCTGGCTTCCATTGCCGAGGACTACAGGTACCAGGGCTGCTCCTCTGCCTGTCGCCCCTCCTCCTTTCAGTCGCGGAACAAGGTTTCTCCAAAGCTCCTGCCACGTTGGCTTGGATGTGGTTTCCCGGAAACACGGTTCTCAGGCTGCTCTCGCTGCCAGAGAAATGCCATTTACTTCAGCTTTATATGCGAGCAACTTTGGCGAAGCTGCAGCCTGGGCGGGAAGCCGGGGGCCTGGGCCAGGCCGCAGCTCCAAGGTTTGAAGTGTGTGGATGTGCCTGCAGGGAGCCGGTGCTCCGGCATCAAACAGCAGCAGAGCAGAGGGGCTGTAGTGACCCTCAGCAACCTAGGTGGCTAATGGTTCAGTCCAGGAAGTGGCGTTAGTTATGTTTTGGGCTTTTTTTTTTCTTTTTGGGACACACCCAGCGATGCTCAGGGGTTACTGCACTCAGGAATTACTCCTGGCGGTGCTCGGGACCATATGGGATAGCGTGGATCGAACCTGGGTCGGCTGCGTGCCAGGCAAACACCCTCCCCACTGTGCTATCGCCTCCAGCCCCTTGGCTTTTTAGGTTGTGCTGAGAGGTTACTCCTGGCTCTGCCCTCAGGAATTACTTCTGATGATGCTTGGGGGACCATTTGGGATGCCAGGGATCAAAACCGGGTTGGGCACATGCAAGCAAACACCCTCCACTCTGTACTGTTGCTCTGGTCCCGGAAGTGACATTCTTCATAAATGTGCAGGCGGGCACACACTTAGCCACCAGACAGGTGAAGTTCAGAAAGCAAGGACTGATCTGTGAAGTGTCTTTATTTAAGGGGTGGGGGTGCAACCAGTGATGCTTGGGGCTTTACTCCTGGCTCTGCACTCAGGGATCACTCCTGGCAGGCTGGGGTAAACATATGGAGTGTGGGGGTGGGGGGTCCTAGGGATTCAACCTGGGTCAGCTAAGCGCCTTACCTGCTGGACTATCGCTCCGGCCCCAGGGTCACTTCCTAGTTGAAGAAAAATTCGAATGCTGAGTCCATAAAGAAAGCGAGCACTGTGCATAGATGCTGCCCACAGAGCCGCTTCTCCCGCAGGAAAAGGGCGCCCTATATCGCTTACCTCACTCGCTGCCG
Organism: Cryptotis parvus; assembly: GCA_021461705.1. NCBI lineage: Eukaryota > Metazoa > Chordata > Mammalia > Eulipotyphla > Soricidae > Cryptotis > Cryptotis parvus. The sequence goes on along the minus strand of JAJIBD010033853.1, from coordinate 18,682 downwards.
GCAAGGCCTTCAGACCACGCAGGCACACCTGGAGAGGCTGCTGCAGAGGGTTCTGCGCGACAAAGAGGTGGCCAACCGCTACTTCACCACCGTCTGCGCGCGGCTGCTGCTCGAGAGCAAAGAGAGGAAGATCGGGAGTTCATCCGAGGTACCGGAGGCCTGTCTCTGCGTCCCGTCGGGTTCAGAGGAGACAGAACCTTTGTTTCGCTGGTTTGAGTTCCTACATGCGTTCCTTAGAGTAGTTCCTTAAGTTCCCGGTGATTTTATGGATTATTTTCCCCCCAAAACACCCACTCAGCAGAGCTGGGTCAGTGTGTGGGGACCCGGGTGGTTCTGGGGGGTCGAACTCAGGGCCTTGACGTATTACACCTGCTCTGCTTCCTGGCCCACATCCTCTGGTGTGGAATATATATATATATATTTTTTTTGCTTTATGAGTCATACCTAGCAATGCTCATGCTCAGAAATTACTCCTGGCTCTGCACTCAGAAATTACCCCTGGCGGTGCTTGGCGGCGAACCATATGGGATGCCGGGATCGAACCCAGGCCGGCTGTGTGCAAGGCAAATGCCCTACCCGCTGTGCTGTCGCCCCGGCCCTCTGTTGTAGAATCTTAACAGTTAACTTTTGAGAACCTAGAGGGAGGGTGCAGGAGAGAAGGGCCTTGCTTGGGGCCCACCCAGTTCTCTTTTGCCCTGCCGGGGTCACACCTCGCCTCAGAGTCTGGCGTAGTCCCTCAGGTATAGCCAAAGTTGATGTCAAACCAACAACTTACATTTTAATCATGGATTGAAAATTCATAGTTTATAAAGAATGGGGAAAATTAGTAATAAGTTTGATGCACACAGTTTTTTCTTATTTAGAAAAAATGTGGGCGGAGCGATAGCCCAGCGGGTAGGGCGTTTGCCTTGCCGTGGCCGGCCCATGCTGGCCCGGGTTCGATCCCCGGCATCCCATATGGTCCCCTGAGCAACGCCAGGAGGTAATTCCTGAGTGCAGAGCCAGGAGTAACCCCTGAGCATCGCCGGGTGTGACCCAAAAAAAAAAAAAAAAGAAAAAATGTGAACTATCATGTTATAAGAAGCCCTTTTAAACTTTTGCTTATTTCTTTTCATCTGCGGGAGACCGGGGACGGAGCCCAGGGCTTCATGCGTGAAGACCGCGGGCCCTACCACTGAGCCGCTGCCCTGGCCCTGACCTATTTCTTAGCCTTTTCTCCCATTTTGATCATTTGGCTGCATTTTCTGGGGAGGTAAGGGGGCACAATGGCCGTGCTCGAGCTACTTCTGGCTCTGCACTCAGGGATTACCCCGTATTGGGCACTCATGATCAAACCTGGGTCAGCCTGTTGCAAGGCAAACGCCCTACCCCCTACCCGCTCTCCTATCGCCTCCGGCCCCAAGGCTGCACACTGCGAGCTAAGCCACAGCCAGGTGTTTGCGGTTCTGCAAGCATGGTCTCTACGTAGCTAGTGGTGAGGAGGATCTAGAGTTTCCTTTGGAAAGCTATGTAGATAGCGCATTCAAAATACTGTCATTTTGCATTGGAGACTTTCAGAAGCTCACGGCCGCTGATGATAAAACTGCTCAGGTAGAAGATTTCCTGCAGTTCCTTTACGGCGCCATGGCCCAGGATGTCATCTGGCAAAACGCGAGCGAAGAGCAGCTGCAGGACGCTCAGCTGGCCATCGAGCGGAGCGTGATGAACCGCATTTTCAAGCTTGCTTTCTACCCTAATCAGGACGGGGACATACTTCGTGACCAGTGAGTGCTGCCGTGGTGGGCCGGGAGGAGTCCGCCAGCCACGTGTGGATGAGCTCTCGGGCCGTCTCTGGTAGCGAGAGGAGCGGAAAGGCTCCAGCTGCTGCTTTTCAGCCCCAGCATCAAGTGATGCCTCGGGACAGGGGCGTGGGGCGTGGGGAGTTAGGCCGAGCATGGGTCAGCCAGTGAGGCTCGCTGAGGTTTCTGTCTCCTGTTCCTTCTTCCTGCCCTCATGCATCCTCCGGTGGTTGACTGGGGTCTTTCCACGGAGGGCAGAGCCCCGGGAGCCTCGGACCTGGGAGAGACCTGCATGTCGAACCCTCTCAGACCGAGGCCCTTTGCTTCGTGCTTTCAGCATTTTCCACACCCCTCACACCCCCCACGCTGTGCTCCTAATTTGCATGTGGGACCTGGTTCCTCTCCAGAGCAGGGGTCCCTGGCTTTCAGCCTGCCCTCAGGGTCGCCTGCCCCATGCCAGTATTCCTGCCGATGTGCCCAGTGGCCCGATGGCCAGGCCAGCAGAGCCCAGTGCCACCCCTCCTGTCTCCTCTCCTAGACCCGCCGTCTTTGACTCCTGGGTTTGGATCCCTCTGTTTCCCCTCAGCTGCTGCCGCCACCTTTGGAAAACAAAGAATACACCATCAATGTGTTTTACCCAGTTGTTCTGGGTTTTGTGCCACACCCCAGCAGTGCTTGCAGCTACTACTGGCTTTGTGCTTGGGGTTGTGCTCAGGGGACCATGTAGTCAGGGGAGGAAGTCAGGCCTCCGTGCTGGGCTTTTGTCAGCTCTCCTCTCTCAGCTGCGTTTTTTTTCTTCTTTCTTTTTTTTGGGTCACACCTGGCAATGCTCAGGGTTATTCCTGTCTCTTCGCTCAGGAATTACTCCTGGCAGTGCTCGGGGACCGTATGGGATGTCGAGGATCGAACCCAGGTCGGCCACGGTGCAAGGCAAACGCCCTCCCCGCAGTGCTATTGCTCCGGCCCCTCCTCTCTCAGCTTTATACTGTTAATGTGTTCAAGCAGCCTCTCTGCTCCAGGCCCCTTTCTCCTGGGAGGCTTCTGAGTCTGGGCTTTCTGCTCTGTGCCCTGCGGGCCTCCACTCAGCGTGTCTTAGCGATGCTAAAACTGAGACTTTTTTTTCTTTGCTCTTGGGTCACACCGAGCAATGCTCAGGGGTTCGTCCCTGGCTCTGCACTCCGGGAATTACTCCTGGCGGTGCTCGGGGATCATATGGGATGCCAGGGATCAAATCTTGGTCGACCGCGTGCAAGGCAGATGCCCTCCCCGCTGGACTATTGCTCCAGCCCCAAATCTGAGACATTTTTTCTCCAGACAGAATACTTGGCAGCTAAAAATAGTCACAACTGTAATGGAAATGTCACTTTTTAACTGTTCTGGGGAAAACAAAGAGATCACATTTGTTTATCTTAGTTTCTGAAGCCTGTATTTATGTGTGTGTATTTTTGGGGGGTTTCAGGGTTCTTCATGAGCACATTCAACGATTGTCTAAAGTCGTGACTGCGAATCACCGAGCGCTCCAGATCCCAGAGGTGAGAGAGTTGCAAGCGCGCGACTGGGCTCACTGTGCCGATGATGCATTGTCCTAGAAAACCACCCGCCAGTGATAAAACCCTTTTGTGGTGCCTTTGTGCGCGTGGCTGTAGCATTCTGGGGATCCCTCTGAGAACTCGGTCTCCCCAGCAGGGAAAGGAGGCTGAGGCGGGCCTGAGGGGAGCCTGCCACGCCAAGGCTGGGCCCCTTTCTCCTAGGGCTCCCCCTCTGTGTCCCTGGGGAAGGATCTGGTGGTGCCCCAGGGAGTGTGAGCATGCTGCCCCAGGACAGGGACCTGATCTGCTGTCGGCGGGTGGCAGTGCTAGGAGGTAGCAGCACTGAGGGTCCCAGGCCCACTCCTGCCAACCCTCAGCCAGCTCCACTGGATGGTCCGGTGTGTGTGTGCTGGGGGCCCGAACTCCACTGGATGGTCCGGTGTGTGTGTGCTGGGGGCCCGAACTCCACTGGATGGTCCGGTGTGTGTGTGCTGGGGCCCGAACTCCACTGGATGGTCCAGTGTGTGTGTGCTGGGGGCCCGAACTCCACTGGATGGTCCGGTGTGTGTGCTGGGGGCCTGAACTCCACCGGATGGTCCAGTGTGTGTGTGTGTGCTGGGGGCCCGAACTCCACTGGATGGTCCGTGTGTGTGTGCTGGGGGCCCGAACTCCACTGGATGATCCGGTGTGTGTGTGCTGGGGTCCCGGGGCCATGCAGGCGCTGGGAGCCAGGAGTGCTGGGGCTGAACCTCAGGCACAGCGTCCTCGGCGGCTCTTCTGAGCTACGTCCCCAGCCCCTGACGGTACTTTCCCTGCTACTCTGCTCTTCCCAAGTAAGGAAGTGGGGCGGCAGAGCCACACTGCCTTGCACGTGGCTGACCAGGGTTCCGTCCCGGCATCCCATGTGGTCCGATGAGCCCACCAGGAGTGATTCTTGAGCACAGAGCCACAAGTAATCCTGGCACCGCTTGTGGGCAAGACTTCCCCCAAAAATAGAAAAGTTAATATTTTCAAATATTTGAGCTTCCTGGTGATTTTTGTTAAAATTCCTCCTAATGGGACTAATGCATAAACATTTGATTCTTTTTTAAAATGTGTTATTTTGAGAACTACTGCAATGAAGTTAAATATAAGTTGTTTTCCTCTAAAGGCTACTGATCTGTGCCTTTAGAATTAGCTACTAAGGGAATCCACCTATTCGAGAAAGCTCATTAAAGCATCAGTTCTAGGTTCCTAGTTACATACGCTCTAGTGATGAAATCATATGCTCTTATTAATGTGTTTGTGTGTTCTTAGGTGTATCTCCGGGAGGCCCGTGGCCGTCGGCGCAGGCGGAGATCAGGACCATAAGCGCCTACAAGACGCCGCGCGACAAGGTGCAGTGCATTCTGCGGCTGTGCTCCACCATCATGAACCTCCTGAGCCTGGCCAACGAGGACTCGGTCCCGGGAGCCGACGACTTTGTCCCCGTGCTGGTCTTCGTGCTGATCAAGGTGGGCCTCCACGTCCCTGCTGGCAGGGAGCTGGGCTCGCGGGAAGTCACTGTGCGCCCCTGGCAAGGCTCCGGCTTTGTGGCGCTCAGGAGGATGGAGGCTAAGTCCTCCTCGAGTCTTTCCTGCTGAAAGGCACACGGCGCCCCGCGTGTCAAGCCCAGCTCCATCCCTGGCACCACGTAAACTCCCCTGAGTGTGGCCCGATACAGACAGACAAAAAGACAGTGGAAGTGCCTGACCTTCTGCTTGGGGATCAGTATGTGATTGTTGTTGAGACAAGGAATGAGAGAAGACAAGCTCTTTGCTTTTCCTTCGGGGGAGGTGGTGGTGTGGGGGGGACACGCAGAGCAGAGCTGGGCCACTTCCAGCCCTGTGCTTGGGGTCACTCCCAAAAACGTTCAGGGGCCCTGGAGTCTCGGGGGTTGAACGTGGGGCTCCTGCATGCCAAGACTTGTAATCTGCCCCTTTGAACCATCTGCCTGGCCCAGTACCATATTTTCACTTTAAAAAAAATTTTTTTCAGTGAAACAAAGTAGTTTAATTTTTTTTTTTCTTTTTAAACACTGATTTACCAAATTGCCCATAATATCGTTATTTTTGGCCTTAAATGTTCTAGCACCACTGGGCCATTCCCTCCTCCAGTGTCCCCTGTTTCCCATCCACCTTCCGGCCTTTCAGGCATAAACATCACCTCCTTATGGGCACAGACAAATTTGCTTCAGACTGTTCGTTACAACACACAGGCAACTGGAACTATCAAAATAGATCATTAAGAGTCAATTTGTGGTACTTGTGGCCATTGTTATATCTCACACTGATGTTGCTGAAGTCGTCTGAGAATCTCCTGGTGCCGGCTGAGCCTCTGTGTTAAACTATTCGGGCTCACAGCTTGGTGGGCTTTTGGCGACTTCCCCATCAGATTTGCTGTGATCCTCCTGGGCTGACGGCACCACGAAGTTCTGAGGTGTCGCAGAGTGCGTCAGTCGCTGTAGAGCAGGAGCAGTTGTGGAGCTGGCGAAGGTGGCGGGTGTGGCTGCAGGTAGGAGGGGAACCGGCCCGCCCCATTCTGAGGAGGCCCCGGAGTTCTCAGCCTGGGCAGTCTCCCTGGGATGATTCGACGGCATCGTGTCCTTTCCGATATGTGTGCTGGGCATGTCCTCTGCTGACAAGATCGCAATGTAGTTTTTATCGAAGGAAACTTGCTTAGGAAGATGCGAGAAGAGAGAAGGAGGGGAAATCTGTGTTCGGGAGAGATCAGGGGCTTCTCCAGGGCAGAAAAGACGAGCGAGATGCGTGTTCAAGGCAGGATACAGACTTGACGAGTGAGCCCTAGTACCGTGCTGACCGCTCATGATTTTCACTTAAAAAATGTGAAAGCTTCATATTTTTTTAATGGTTTTTGGGACACACCTGATGTTGCTCAGGGGACTGTATGGGACGCCAGAATCAAACTTGGGTTCAGCCATGTGCAAGGCAAATGCCCTAAATGTGCTACTGCGCTGGCCCCAAAAGTCTCATCATTGAAATGGGCTGTTTAGATCCCTGGGAGGGGCTGGGGCAGGGGCACATTTTGGGCACACAGCCAAGTGTACATCGCCCGTGTTCCGCAGCTCAGCCCTTCTTTTTTGATGTCAAATACATTTGACACACGGCTTACTAACTTGTTTGCGGGGTTTCTGTAACCGGAATTCTGATCTCCTGGTCACAGCCCGCTCTCCGTTGGCGCTATCAGCCCACTCAGCTCCTGTTTGCCTTGCGCTCTTCCAAGGGGGCTATATCTCACCCCACGGGGAGCCAATTTAAGGGCATCTTAAGGGACAGGCCCCTGCCCACCTCACCCCCCTGACCTTCCTCTCATATGAGCAGGATCTTTTACCTGCTTTTGCTTTTTTTGGCTTTTTCCCACTGGTCCTGTCTGTGCTCACTAACCAGATACAATGCACTTTGCCCAAGCACGCACCTCGGCGTATAAGATCCGGCAATCCCGGGTGTTGAAAATCAAAGCCACTAGGATCCTCCGCTTCTGGAAGCGCCAGGAGGTTACGTGACTTGTAGAGTTCGGAAGCTCTAGTATGCTCCTGAGGAGCAGTGTGATGTGGAGCGTGTGGCGGGGCGTGTGGCTGCAGGTAGAAAAGGGAACCGGCCCCGCCCCATTCGAGGAGGCCCCAGAGGTCTCGGGGCCCGTTGGCACTCAGTAACTAGGGTTTGCAGACTGCTTCCAGAATTCATTTTTTCTTGTTGTGCGTTTGAGTAATTGAGTCTTTTATTTCCCTTTTCTCTTCTCCAGGCAAACCCTCCTTGTTTGCTGTCCACAGTTCAGTACATCAGCAGCTTCTATGCCAGCTGTCTGTCCGGAGAGGAGTCCTACTGGTGGATGCAGTTCACTGCCGCAGTGGAGTTCATTAAGACCATCGATGACAGGAAGTGACCCTGTCCGAGGCCCTCTGGGGCTGCCGCAGACTCTTAGCCAGGGCCTCATCTTGGAGAAGATACACCAGCTACCGGGAAGGCTGACGATTCCTCGTGTATAATACTGTACAGCAGTCAGACATTTCCAGCAGATCTTTACTAAACAGATTAACGAGCTGACAGGCAGGTTCTCTTTCCTTCGGGCTCTTTTCCTTTGAGTTGCATACTTTCTTTTCTTGGCCCCAAGTAGAGACCTAATACCGCAAAAAGGGACCACATTTTTTTCAGGTATTTTGAAATATTAACAGAAGAAAACAAAACAAAAAAAAAATCCCGTAGAAAATTCTTAGATTTGCGTTCATGGATAACCAGACTTGACTTTTATTTTTTTAAGAAAAGGATAGGACACCTCTTTTCAGATGTTGGTCGGTCATCTTGCATCTAAGGGAAGGAAATACCAGTGGCACAGAGGATTAGAACAGTGATAATGTTAGTGGCATTACCTATAAATACACTCGCCTAAATTGAAAAGCTAAGAAGGAAATGTAAATATAATATATATTTATATTTGATGTAATATGGACATCTTCAGATTCTAATAAACAAGGAATATTGCTGATTGTAGGTCGTGATGGACCCTCTTCTCAAATGGTTTCCTTGACAAAATTTAAGCTGAGCTTGAAAGCCCACCCACCAGGAGAGTAACGAGTGTTTCTTAGAGTGTGGCGCAGTGAATTCAGTCTCCGAGGTGTGGAGTTCAGTGCGCAGGGCTGCCGTTGTGGGGGGCGTAGAAACCACAGAATGATAAATGTCCCATAGACGTTTCTTACCTTGGATGCCTTTGAGCCTACGGGAAAAGACTCAGAATCTCCAGGCGTGACAGAGAGGAGCAGTGGATTCCTAAGACTTGATTATGGCCCTGCTCATAGAACGGAGAGACTCCAGCAGAGCCCCTTCCAGACCGTTAATTGTAAAATATTCTTGACAATTATTCACATTGAATGCACAGACCGGAATTCAGTGACTGTCATTGAAAAACAACGAATTTGTATTGTCTGCTCTAGTGATACAAGTTTTACTAGTGATAAACTATTTTAATCAACCGTACTATTCTTACTGGGGGAAATCTATTTTGGCAGGTTTCTGTGCCTTTATTTATCTCTTATGGAAAATATGTATTTCAGTATTTTGGTTTGATTGTATGCTGATAATCAGGAATGGGCTTTGGTGGCTGACATATTGGCCAAGGAGACACACCAAAGCGTTGAGCACAAGTTTTGTACACAGGCGCCGTTACTGACTCCCTCACTTTGTATGTTTCCCTCAACCTGTGTGACTTCTTTTATAACCAGCTCCGTCCCGTACTTGAATTCCTCCTTGCTGGCACTTTCCAGGCCTTCTTCAGTGACTGGGCACAGCTTAGACCCAGCGAGTGCTGTGACCGCGTGCTCCTGGCCGTGCTGTGTCGCGGGCGCCTCAGGAGGCCGGTTCTTTCTGTCTCCCCCTTCTCATTCGTTGGTTTGGGGACACTTTAAGTTGCGTAGGAGTGTGGGTCTTGGTTTCTGCGTTTTAAGGGAGAGATCAGAATTAAGCTACCGGGACAAGAGTCGGCTCTCGAATGGGGGTCAGAGCTTCTGAGTGTCGTCCTGTGCCTCGTGGGTGTCACGTGGCTGGGTCTTAGGGAGTCGGAGCCCATCATCAGTAACTCCCCAGACAAGCAAACTGTCTCGTGTGACTTCTGAAACCTAGAGGGAACCTAGAGGGAACTCAAATACGTGGGCATTTGAGTCACGGACGTCAAGTCAGTAGAAGCCTTGGGACAGCGGAAGTTGATTGTCTGGGGATTCAGCTTGGACGTGAAGGAGAGTCCCTCCCGTTGCCGAGTCTCCGGTATTGTTAGGAATAAGCTCAAGGACGGCTCTCCTGGAGGAGGAGGTGTGGGGTTACTGTCCTGCCCTGCGGAGTGATGACGCAGAGCCCAGAGCTGTGGCGTTGGGCTCACGGGGCCGAGGGTGAGGGCGGGAGTACTCGGAGGCCGGGTGAGAAGCACAGTCCAGCCGGCTCAGGGGAACCCATTTCCCCTCAGATATCCCACTCTGGTTTGATTTTGGGACAGGATTTATCACTGAGCTGAGTCCAGCAAGTGAGAACTACCTCTGTGGCAGCAGAGAGGAAGTCATTTGATTTTCTCTTGCAGGAAAGAGGAATAGTTAGTCTTAACTATTTCTGCCTGCACGTGCTCCTAGCACTCGCCTTATACATGAAGGATTAGAGTGAAAAAAATGCAAAAACACCCAGAGGAGACGCTCCGTAGCCCCCAGTCATGACAAGGCATGTGTAAAGATAGTGGATGTGAAATGGAGACGGGCGACTCGGGTCTCTGAAACTTTCAGCAGCATCCATGTCTCATGGAAAAGTGAGGTGTTTTTTCCTCATCGTTTCTGGAGAAAGCTAAGAAAGAGCAATACAGATCAAAGCTGGTCTTCCCTTGTCAAAGCCACTAAGAAACCTGGTTTGCCAGAGCACTGCCTTCTCGGTCAGTTCCCAGCAACCGCTACTCCGTTCTTTGCTTTTGCCTTTTTTTCCCCCAAAAACCTGCCTATGAAAGCCTTCTTGATACTACTAGTAAGAATTAGGCTTGGTAGAAGGATTGAAATGAGGTGTGATGCATGGCTTTGCTTGTGTCCTGGAAGTCTTTGTTTAATGCAGACCTTCAGTCTCCGTGTCTCATGAGTGTCCGCTGGGGAGCGGAGCCCGGCCCGCGGCGGTGAGGAGGCTGAGCATGTGGTGTCCGGGCCCTGGGCACGCCCTCATGCCTGGTGCTGTGTGGAGGGAGTTGCAGTGTGGGCCCGGGAAGGCGACTGCAGGTTTGAAACGGGCGAGGCCTTACAAAGCCTCTCTCTGCTGGGGTTGGGAGTGACAGATAGGCAGTTTAGCAGAATAGACGTGCTGGCCTGTCCCTGCTTCTCATCCCGGCTGTTTCTTAAAGAAATGTCTCTCTGCGCCCTCTTAATTTCATCCAAGGCTAGTGGGTTTCTTTAACAATTGCCATAATCTGGGATTGAGGGTGGGGTGGGAAGGGATCAGTCTTCTTAAAGCGCAAGTAATGTAGATGAACCGCGAAGACGTATTTGAGATATTTTGAATGCCAAAATGCTAGAGAACTTTGCCAGATGAAGAGTCCCTGTATATATTGTAGACTGTAGGTTACCCAGGAAGTAGCTTTATTCCTCTGGAAAACTCGAATAAAGGGAGATGGAGTTTGCTCTGGGGCGGGTGAGCTCTGGGCTCAACACAGACACAGCCACCAGCACACGCCTCCGGCCTGCAGCCAGCCAAGGTCCATCGGAGGGGAAGGGTGTCTCGTCTGCTTGGGTGTTGGCAGACGCCTTAATATCGCGCCTTAAGAATAACCCTGTGCTAGTCAACAGCTCTTGAGTTTCCCTAGTTTTGTACTGCCTCTCCTCTTGGGGCGGACCAGCCCTTCTAGAAGCCTCCATACACGAGCTTGCACCGTTACCGCACGAGCACAGGAAACTGGCTCTGTCTGCCAACGTGCTTCCCAATGAGATGAGTGGCGGCTCCTCCCGTTGGGTGGATTAGAGGGAAAGCAGGTCAGCCCCCAGCTTTTCTGTTTCCAGTCTCTCGTATTCAGAAGCATTTTGTTTCTCCGACTGCTCAGAGATGACTTGTGTTCTCCAGGTGTTCACACTTGCCTTTCCCATCTGAAATTTAAGGATGTCTGTGGAGTGCTGTGCAGGAGGGAACTAGGATTGTCCCGCAGTCACTGTTAGCGGAGAACACGCTGTTTGTGCGATGTTGTCCGCGCTCCGTTCTGTCTTGGAGCCAAAGCCACACTGTCGGTGTCCAGTTGGCCTCTTCATCCTTTCAGCTCAGGGCACTTGCCCCAGACAGGGGACCCCTTGTTATTGCAGGCTCGAACTCCACGCTCCCCTCGCCCCACTTGGTTCAGCAGCAGCGAAAGGAAACGTTGACAGTTCCCCTCGGGCTCACGTTTTGTGCCGTCGGCTCAGTACTAAAATCAGCACGAGGGGGGCTTGCCTAAACTGGAAATGGAACTCAGTTTTTCTTGCCAGCTGCGATCGTGCCTGGCCCTGCACCCCACTGGTACCTGTCCACCCCCTCTTCCCCAGGATGCTGAGCATTATGGTGGTCGTCTTTTGCAAGACCCACTAAGTCATAGCCTCGGGGCCAAAGCCCCTCTCTGCTGGCAGTGTCTCTGCTGAAGCTTTGGTGGTCGCAGAGCTGCTGCGGCAGTCTGCCTGGCAGGAGAATCCGTTTAGGGGACCAAAGTGAGTGCGTGGATTGTGGAATGGCCGGGAGTGGCTGGTTGTGGGAGCCAGGAACCGTCTTCTGCGTTTGTGCTTCGCCTGGAAAGGGCTCAGTCCCACGTCGCTCACCAGTCGACGGCGGCGAACGTGAAGACCAGGACGGTTTCATTTCTGTGAAAAAGGAACTGAGCGTATTGCTGGCGAAAACATTAAAGGTTGTGCTCCCTTGCAAAGAGTATCCAATGTGATTCTTTAAGTAGGAAATTTTCTCTCACCGCTTCCTTAGCCTCCGACTCTATAGTTTGGACAACACTTTTGTGATGGGGTTGTTGAGTCGTTCACATAGAGGCTTCATGTCATCTCCCGGTGACCCAAGGAATCTGATCCAACTCACTCTGACCAAATGGATTCTACTTTCTGGCCAGTGACGCCCCAAATTGGTCCGCTGAGGGGCCAGAGTGATAGTACAGTGGTTCGGGCACTTGCCTTACACGTGACCGACTCCCCCGTCCCTCTGCGACCCCAACTCAGCCCAGACGTGCTCATCTGATTCCCTCTTGGTTTTCCCTGTCAGGTGTTGGTCTTCCTCTGACAGATTTTGTGGCCTGGGACGATTCATGTCTCTACTGACCACTGACCACTCCTGTAGTGAGGTACGATTTGTTAGAATCCGTCGAGCAATTTCCTGCCCTATTCGCTCTGCACGTCTTCCAATCTGGAGCTCTCGGTTTTGTGCAGGGTCAGGTTCTGCTCCTGCATGAGTGTTGACAGACTAAAAGCACGCCAGAGCCGAGGCCGCCTGAGGGCTGAGGCCGTGGGCCCAGAGAGGCCCGATCCCGCTGACTGCAGGGGCTGGAGCTGGGCAGCCGCACAGATGCAGGCCCTGAACCTGGCCTTCCCCTGGGAGCAGCTGGTCACCTCCCCTGCAGGCGGCCGGGACGGCAGCCCCAAGCACCATGGCACTCTCCCAAGGCTTCCTGGCCGGCTTCTATGCCCAGTGCTCGGGCCAGGAAGCCACTGACCAAACTAACTTGGATCTGGGCTTTGGGTGCCCCGTTGCCAGCCCACACCTCCCCCACGCTGCCATCAGCACTTTAGGCCCCGGCCTCAGCCTCCCCTGTTGTCACCCAACCCTTGGAAGTGTCTGGAATGTGGCTCCCTCAGGAGAAAGCATAGAACTTTCTAAGATCCTGGGGCGGCTCAGGAGGCGGCGAGCACGTGCTGAACCCCCACAAGGCTCCGGAGTTCAACCCCGCACCAGCAGGTGTGGCCTTCGCAGACAAGTAGCTTCCCTGGCTCCGTGGAAGAGCGTTGTCGGACACCTCCAGTGCCTGTCCAGCCGCCTCTGCTCACACTGTCCCTCTCCCTCCTGCTCTGCTCAGGCTCACCTTTACCCCAAGCCTCGTGACCCTCTGCCCTGGGGGTGCCCAGACTCGGGTGCCCCAAGCCTCGTGGCCCTCTGCCCTGGGGGTGCCCAGACTCGTGCCATTCCAGGCTTGCGGGCACACGGCCAACGGTCCGCTCCATCCCAGGCTTCCCGGAGTTGGGGGGCAGGGAACTGGCTTCACCTCTTTCCCATTCCAGTGGTCAGGTCCTCCACCCCCACGCCGGGGCAGTGTGACCCCCCGTGCCCACCCACCAGGCACAGTGACCCCAGTTGCACCAAGAGTGTTTGCGTACCTCTCTCTAATTTGCATAAAGGTCGAATCAGTGAAGGGGGTCATTAATCCCAATTTATTCACCAGTTTAGGGGGGTTCTTCAAAGCCAAAATCCAGATGCAACCTTGGGATCTGGCCCCAACCTGGGCCTGCGGGGTGGCGAGGTGAGTGGAGGGACCGCCGGAGGCTCCGAGGCCTCCCTGGGCGCTGCTCTCCGTGGGCCACTTCCGGCGCAGGCCTTGGTTGCTGTTCCTTGGGTGACACCTGGTGGCCAAGGGTAGGTACAGCTGGGAGCTGGAGGCCCGGGAGTGCAGAGGTTTCACGGACAGAAGCACCTCTTGGACCCCACGAGTGGGTCTGACCAGGGTGTCTCTAGCCGCACCCCAGAACCTCTGCCGCCTGCTTCACACACGGAACTCCCCCTCCCTGCTGGGCAGCGCTCAGGACAGCCAGGGCGTCACCCCCACTTTACAGAAACAAGTGCACCCAGTCCTGAGGCGCAGGCACCGACCCTGCTCTCCGGGGCTGAGGCAGCAGCGCCTGATTCTGGGGGCTTCACACGAGCCCCCAGACTCCTCCTGGCTGGGGGTGGGTCCCGATTACAGCTGAGGAAGAGGAACTCGGCCCTGAGATGTGGCTTATCTGCGGTGACCGCGGCAGAGCCAATCTCCAACAGAGGTTCTAGAAGGTTCCCAAGTCCCTCAGGAGGTGGCCAGGAGAGAAGTTGCCCTGTCCCGTGAGTGCCGGGTGCTGCTCTGCAGTGCGGGGTGCCAGGAGGAGGAGGGGCCCCGGTGTAGAGAGTGGTGCCCCCATAGTCCTCAGTTTCCCCATCGTGACATGCACGGAACCCCTGAGACGTCCCAAATCTCAGGGTCCTGGTGCTTGAGTGGGGCCAGACTAGAATGTCCCCCACTGCCCCCCCCCCGCACCCTGGCTCATCCACCCAAGGGCTCACCTCTGTCCCCCTGGTTGTAGCAGGTGTAGCTGGTGGGATGTGGGACCCGGGCACAGCCCCCGAGGAGCGTCAGGGAGCGAGAGATAGCTGGGGAAAGGGTGCAGCGGCCTCGGCCCCTGCACCCTGCAGACCAGCAGAAGCCCCCTGATCGCTGGGCTGGGGCCTTCCCCCTGCATCCGGGTGGGGACATATTGGGCTTCGATCTGCAGTGGCTGCCGCGCTGGCACACACCAGCAGCAATTACAGGATAAATGATTCGGAGGCAGAAACCCGTGGACGCGAACAGCAGCCGTGGGCAGCACCGAGCGGCCCCTGTGAGCAGCTCGCGCTAAGGCAAGGCGGTCAGCTTGGGGAGGACACAGGATCCCAGCCCAGGGATGGTGGGGGCGCCCTCGTGAAGCTCCAGAAGGCCCCTTCCTTGGGGCCAGTCGGGATTTAGTTTTGCTGGATGGGCTGCAGGTGGTTGTGTGGGTTGCCTGGGGCTCACGGATGCAACCAAACGGAACTTGCAGTGGCCACACCCCGCCTCCAGAGAAGGGAGGCGGGCCTTCCCAGGGTCTTGCCTTGGCAGGGAAATCCCCTATTTGTCTATCCGGTGGTGGTGGTCTTGCACTCGCGGACCAGGAGGAAGAGGTTTGCAGAGCGAATTAATATTGTCGACAAGATTGCAGGGGGCATGTTTAACTCACTTCAGGTGCTCCAGAAGCTTCGCACAATGGATAAGCTAATTACAAATCATCCTATTTATTCATTAAACAGGGCCTGGGGAGATTAAAAGAGGCAGCACCGCCTTCCCTTCTTTCAATTTGCAGTCTGTGATTAAACAGGACACAGCTGCTCAGCTCCAGAAAGGCAGAGCTCTGCCTGCCTTGGTTCCCACGGCCGCCCGCAGCCGGCTCCCGGAGGTGGTGCTGACCTGCCTGCGGGGCCTCCCGGGAGAAGCAGGCCGTGGCTTGCCGTGTGGCTGATCTAGAACTCGGCTGTGTGCACGCGCACTTGTCTTCCCTTTCTCACCTAGCCCTTGGGCACACAGCCCTCTGCAAAGACAAGCTGTATCCACCGCCATGTCAGGCGGCCTAGCACAGAGCCTGGTACACGGTTGGTTACACACCACCGTGTAACTTGCTGGCGGGCACTGCTGAAGTGGCCAGTGCCGGGGCAGGAGGGCGTTTGTCTTGCACGCAGCAGACCTGGGTTCAGTCCCTGGCATCCCATATAGTTCCCATGAACACCACCAAAAGTAATTCCTGAGTGCAGAGCCAGGAGTAACCCCTGAGCATCGCCGGTGTGACACCCCAACAATAATAAAATTATAGTGAAGTAGCCAGTGCCTTTGCCTATGACTTTGGGTCTCAGGCTCCTTCTGGGACAGGGAGACTGTCCAGGCCACACACTGACAGTCGTCCCCCCCCCCCATTATCTGAGTCCCTAAGAGATCACAAACACTGACTCTAACCTGCTCCTGGCAAAGCTGTGGGAGGCCCAAGGTCTATTTATTATCATTAATAAATTGGAAGCATGACAGCATTTTTCTAAGTCACCAAGTGCTTTTCACGTATAGCATGAGAGGTGGGGCTTCCTTCCCACCTTCTTCCCACAGAGTGGGCCCCGGAAGTGGTAGGGGCAGGGGAGGAAGGGTAGGCCCAGCGCTCCTGGGGGGCCTCATCCTCAGCGTGGCGGCAGCCCCCTTCCTCCCCACCCGGTCTCCTGCCTTTGCTCCAAGCTTCCGCTTCTAGAAAGGCCCCTAGCCAGGAAGTAAAATAAGGGCCCGCTTTCCGTACTCGTCAGTCTGAAACATGAGTGGATAAGAAGCCCACAGCAGCTGGGGAACTGGGAATTTTTCCAAGCCTCGGTTTCTCTCCTGGGAAGACAGAGCCGAGCGCCCCCGCCTGGCGGGGTTGGGGTTAAACAAGCCCTGGGTCAGAGGTTGCTGCTGCACTTGGGCCTGTCCTTCGTGGGGCGGAGATGCCGTGACGGGGGCGCCTGGGCTTCCCCTCATGACCTTGAGCTCGGGCGGCTGTTCTCCATTCCTGGATCCTCTTTCCCCTGGAGGCCTCTTGGTAAAACACCCCATTTCCCCCTGGGTCCCCGTGGGGTGTGTGATGGGCTGTGAGACACGTTTCCGTGCCCCTACGGCTTCCAAAACATACAAATCATTCTGGCTGCGCGTCTGTGTTTCATTACGGGGAACGCACATTTGAAAACAACAGAGGGTGAGGTTTAAAAGCAACATGCAAGTTTTATTACATATATCTCCAGATCTGCCATTAGGCCGTCCCCGCGGCGGTGTTGACCTTGATTCTTTCTCATTTGCGTCCTGCATTTTTCATCCTTTGGAATATGGTGTTTTGGGACTTCTCCATCATTAAGTGGATTTACAGCAATTTCCCTGTGTGTTTTCTCCAAGGGATTCTGTTATGAGATGCACATTAAATCTCCATTAATACCTCATTATCCGACTGATAAGATTACCATGATAATGAGGCAGAAATTCTAATTGTTTCACTTCTTATTGTGCCTTCCATTTAATCCTTTACTCTACCTGGAGGTTGGTCATGGGATGGGGGAGCACCAGGATGAATAAGATCTTCCCCTTCTGGGGACCGGAAGAGCCCTGCACCCCCTCCTCAGGAGTCATCGGGTCACAGGAAGGAGATGGAACCAGGATTCAGGAGCAACGAACAGTTGGCGTGGGGGCAGCCATCTGGGGTGGGCCTCAGTGCATTTCTAGAATTCCTCAGGGGCGGAGCCTACTTTCACACTTAGACCCACAGACACACACACGTGTGCATCCACAAACCACCCACAGGTGCGCACCAAGGCACCCACATGTGGCCAAGTCAGTTTCCAAGATCACAACGTCATGCTGTCGCCCTTCCTTTCATCTCTCTCTCTCCTCTCTCTCCCTTCTCTCTCTCTCTCTCTCTCTCTCTCTCTCTCTCTCTCTCTCTCCTGTCTCTCTCCCTTTCTTCCTTCCTTCCCTCTTTCTTTCTTTTTCTATTGTTTTGGGGTCATACCTCGGGAACTTATTCCTGGCTCCAAGCTTGCTCCTGGTTCTGTGCCCAGAGATCACTCTTGGCGGTGTTCAGGGAGCTACCAGGGGTCAAAGGAGGCAGAGTCACTGTGGGCCAATAAAGCCTGGAGGACTTCTTGTAGGAAGTTCCATGGTGTGAGGTCAGGAGCAGGCTGAGTTTAGGTGGATGGACACAGGCAGAGGGAATGGTTTCTCCAGAGCCAGGCGAGCAGCCCAGAGGCACCCTGAAAAGGTTTTCTTTCCTTCTCCTTTTGTTGGTGGGTTAGTCTACACTTATGACCCCAACCCTTCCATCTAACCACATTCCACCGTCAAGAGCTCAGACGTGTGACCACAATTAAGTGCAGGGGTCTGGCCTGGTGGTCCCGCCGTGTGTCCGGGAAGAGGAAGGCTGCCCCCGCCCCTAGGGGCAGTGTGTATCTTCCAACTAGGGCAGTGACAGGGTCCTGCAGAGGAGAGAATGTCCCCGTGCCCCCACAGCCCCCGGCTGGCCCTGGAAGCCCAGAGGACAGCAGACTGCCATGCGTCTTGTTCTCAGTCTCTCTGTCCCCCTTCTTCCCTTTCCAAAGCAATTCCAGCCATCATCTGCCCAAAGGGTCTCAAGGAGGCACCTCTTGTCAAAGTCAGTCACTGCGGCCCTTCTCTGACCCAGCGCCCAGGTTCTGTAAGTAAATGTGAATGAGAGTTGATCTACATGGTGAAAGAAGGTTTATGGGGAAGATCTTCCAATGGCTACAAAGTGAGAAGGGGAGGAAAGAGTCCTCCACCTTGTCTGATCTGCATGTGATGTCTGGAGGTGTGGCAGCCACTTTGTGGTTATGAGACAGCAAGCCTGAGGTCAGTCCATGGGGGCAGAGCAGAAAGATGGAAATAGTTTTGTTTGTTTCCATTTGAAGACACTTCCAGTAGTGCTCAGGTTCTGAGCTCAGGTCTTACTCCTGCTTCTGTGCTCAGGAGTTATTCTTGGTGGTTCTGGAACCATTTGTAGTGCTGGGATCAAACTGGGTTTGACTGCATGTGAGGCCAGTGCCTTAGGCCCTGTACCCCCGTTTGGCTGGAAATGGTCTTAGAAGGTGGCAGAGAACTGTTCAGTTTCTCAAAGCCCAGACTCCCCTATGGACCGATTTCTTTCTTTAATTTTGGTGTGGTGGGGGCGGGACACCTGGCCGTGCTCAGGGACTGCTCCTGGCTCTGCACTCGGGAATTACTCCTGGCGGCGTTTGGGTGCTCAGGGCTTATTCCCTGACTCTGTGCTCTGGGGTCACTCCTGGCAGGGTTCAGGGGCTATGTGTGGTGCTGGGGATCAATCCCAGGTCTGCTGCGTGCAAAGCAAGTGCCTTCCCTGCTCCACTCTCTCTCCAGCACATCTTTGGTAATTCTTATGTTTGTGTTTTGAGAAGCATCGTCCCGTTTTCCTCACTAACTGCTGCCTGGTACACTCTCCCCAACACTTCACAAGGATTACCACTTTTTCTTTAAATTTGTAGTGCTAGAGGTCAAACTCAGGGCTCCGGGAGCTAGAGAGATAGCACA
>JAJIBD010033852.1:0-12672 GCA_021461705.1 Cryptotis parvus | reverse complement strand
CTAGTACCGCGTGCTGGGACCGCTCATGATTTTCACTTAAAAAATGTGAAAGCTTTGCTTATTTTTTTTTAATGGTTTTTGGGGACACCTGATGTTGTCCTTTTCAGGGTACTGTATGGGACGCCCAGAATCAAACTTGGGTTCAGCTTATGCGCAAGGCAAATGCCCTAAATGTGTTACCGCGCTTGGCCCCAAAAAGTCTCATCATTGAAATGGGTTGTTGTTATCCCTGGGAGGGTTGGGCAGGGGGGCACATTTTGGGCACACAGCCAAGTACACGCCCCGTGTTCCTAGAAGTTCAGCTCTTCTTTGGATGTCAAATACATTTGACACACGCTTACTAACTCTTGTTTATGGGGTTTCCGTAACCTAAAAGTCGCCTGGGCCGCAGCGCTTATCAGCCCACTTCAGCTCCCAGTTTGCCTTTAGCGCTCTTCCAAGGGGCTATATCTCACCCCACGGGGAGCCAATTTATGGCATCTAAGGGACAGGCCCTGCCCACCTCACCCCCTGACCTTCTCCTTTCCTCATATGAGCAGGTGATTCTTTTACCTGCTTTTGCTTTTTGGCTTTTCACCGGTCCTGTCTGTTTTCACTCAACTGTGATACAATGCACTTTGCCCAAGCACGCACCTCCATAAGATCTCAAAAGTAATCCTGTGGGTAAGAAAATCAAAGCCACTAGGATCCTCCCCGCTCTGAAGCGCCGCCAGGAGGTTACGCATGACTTGTAGAGTCTCGGAAGCCTCTTAGTATGCCCTGAGGAGCAGTGTGATGTGGAGCGCGTGGCGGGGCGCGTGGCTGCAGGTAGAAAAGGGAAGCTCCACCCCATTCCGCGAGGAGGCCCCAGAGGTCTCGGTCTCAAGCAGCACTCAGTAACTAGGGTTTGCAGACTGCTGCCAGAATTCATTTTTTCTTGTTGTGCGTTTGAGTAATTGAGTCTTATTTCCTTTTCTCTCTCTCCAGGCAAACCCTCCTTGTTTGCTGTCCGCAGTTCAGTACATCAGCAGCTTGGGTGCCAGCTGTCTCGTCCGAGAGAGTCCTACTGGTGGGATGCAGTTCACTGCCGCAGTGGAGTTCATTAAGACCATCGGCGACAGGAAGTGATCTCTGTCCGAGGCCCTCTGGGGCTGCCGCAGACTCTAGCCAGGGCCTCATCTTGAGAAGATACACCAGCTACCGGGAAGGCTGACGATTCCTCGTGTATAATACTGTACAGCAGTCAGACATTTCCAGCAGATCTTTACTAAACAGATTAACGAGCTGACAGGCAGGTTCCTCTTTCCTTCGGCTCTTTTCCTTTGAGTTGCATACTTTCTTTTCTTGGCCCCAAGTAGAGACCCACACACCGCAAAAGGGACCACATTTTTTCAGGTATTTAGAAATATTAACAGAAGAAAACAAAACAAAAAAAAATCCTGAGAAAATTTCAGGATTTTGGCGCTTCATGGATAACCAGATTCTGACTTTCTTATTTTTTAAGTTATTAAAAAGGATAGGACACCTCTTTTCAGATGTTGGTCGGTCATCTTGCGACTAAGGGAAGGAAATACCAGTGGCACAGAGGATTAGGAACAGTGATAATGTTAGTGGCATTACCATAAATGGCACTCGCCTAAATTGAAAAGCTAAGAAGGAAATGTAAAATATAATATATATTTATATTTGATGTAATATGGACATCTTCAGACTTCTAATACAAACAAGGAATATTGCTGATTGTAGGTCGATGGACCCTCTTTCTCAAATGGTTTCTTTGATTAAATTTAAGCTGAGCTTTGAAAGCCCACCCACCAGGAGAGTAACGGTGTTTCTTAGAGTGTGACAGGAATTCATCTGAGGTGGAGTTCATGCGCAGGCCAAGTTGTGGGGCTACGAGGAAACCACAGAATGATAAATGTCCCATAGACGCTTCTTACCTTGATGCCTTTGAGCCTACGGAAAAGACTCAGAATCTCCAGGCGGTACAGAGAGGAGCAGTGGGATTCCTAAGACTTGATTATGGCCCTGCCTTCATAGAACGGAGAGACTTCCAGCAGAGCCCCTTCCAGACCATTAATTGTAAAATATTCTTGACAATTATTCACATTGAATGCACAGACCCAGAATTCAGTGTGACTGTCATTGAAAAACAACGCAATTTTGTATTGTTGCTCTAGTGATACAAGTTTAACTAGTGATAAACTATTTTAATCAACCGTACTATTCTTACTGGGGGGGAAATCTATTTTGGTAGGTTTCTGTGCGTCTGTTTATCTCTTATGGAAAATATGTATTTCAGTATTTTGGTTTGATTGTATGCTGATAATCAGGAAAATGGGCTTTTGTGGCTGACATATTGGCCAAGAGTACACACCAGCGCTGGAGCACAAGTTTTGTACAGACGCCATTACTGACTCCCTCACTTGTATGTTTCCTCAACCTGTGTGACTTCTTTTATAACCAGCTCCATTCCGTGATTCCGCCCTGCTGGCACTTTCCAGGCCTCTCATGACAGGGCACAGCTTAGACCCAGCGAGTGCTGTGACCGCGGGCTCCGGCCGTGTTGTGTCCGAAGGACGCCCAGGAGGGCGGTTCCTTCTGTCTCCCGCTTCTCCTCGCTGGTTTGGGACACATTTAAGCTGCGCAGGAGCGTGGGTCTTGGTTTCTAAGCGTTTTAAGGGAGAGATCAGAATTAAGCTACCGGGACAAGAGTCGCCTCGAATGGGGGGGTCAGGATTCTGAGTGCACGTCCTGCGCCTTGGTGGGTGCACGTGGTGGGTCTTAGGAGTCGGAGCCCATCATCAGTAACTCTCAGACAAGCAAACTATTTCAGGTGACTTCTGAAACCTAGGGGGAACCTAGAGGGAACTCAAATACGCGGCATTTGAGCCACGGACGCCAAGTCAGTAGAAGCCTTGGGACAGCGTAGAAGTTGATTGTCTGGGATTTAGCTTGGACGTGAAGGAGAGTCCTTCCCATTGCCGAACTCTCCGGTATTGTTAGGAATAAGCTCAAGGACGCTTCTCCTGGAGGAGGAGGTGTGGGGTTACCGTCCTGCCCTGGAGGATGACGCAGAGCCCAGAGCTGTAGCGTTAGCCTACGGGCCGAGGGGTGAGGCCGGGAGTACTCGGAGGCCGGGTGAGAAGCACAGTCCAGTCGGCTCAGGGAACCCATTTCCTCAGATATCCCACTCTGGTTTGATTTTGGGACAGGATTTATCACTGAGCTGAGTCCGGCAAGTGAGAACTACCTCTGTGGCAGCCGAGAGAGGAAGTCATTTGATTTTTTTCTCTTTGCAGGAAAAGAGGAATAGAGAGTCTTAATTATTTTAGCCTGCACGCGCTCTTAGCACTCCGCCTTATACATGAAGGATTAGGAGAAAAAATGCAAAAACACCCAGAGGAGACATTCATAGCCCCCAGTCATGACAAGGCATGTAAAGATAGTGGATGTGAAATGGAGACGGCTTACGGTCTCTGGAAACTTTCAGCAAGATCCACATCTCATGGAAAAGTGAGGCGTTTTCCTCATCGTTTCTGGAGAAAGCTAAGAAAGAGCAATACAGATCAAAGCTGGTCTTCCCTTGTCAAAGCCACTAAGAAACCTGGTTTGCGAGAGCAACGCCTTCTCGGTCAGTTCCCAAACCGCTCACCCGTTCTTTGCTTTTGCCTTTTTTTTTTCCCCAAAAACCTGCCTATGTAAGTTTTCTTGATACTACCAGTAAGAATTAGGCTTGGTAGATTGATTGAAATGAGGGGTGATGTATGGTTTGCTTGTGTCCTGGAAGTCTTTGTTTAATGCAGACCTTCAGTCTCCGTGTCTCCCATGAGTGTCCGGGGGAGCGGAGCCCCGCCCGCGCGGTGAGGAGGCTGAGCATGTGGTGTCCGGGCCCTGGGCACGCCCTCATGCCTGGTGCTGTGTGGAGGAGTTGCGGGTGGGCCCCGGAAGCGTGATTGCAGGTTTGAAATGGGCGTAGGCCTTACAAAGCCTCTCTCTCTGCTGGGGAAGCTGGGGAGTGACAGATAGCTTAGCAGAATAGACGCAGTTGGCCTTGTCCCCAAGCTTACCATCCCGGCTGTTTCTTAAAGAAATGTGTCTCTGCGCCCCTCCCACTTCTTCATCCAAGGCTAGTGGGTTTTTAACAATTGCCATAATCTGGGATTGAGGGGTGGTGGGAAGGGACTGGGGCTCTTCTTAAAGCGCAAGTAATGTAGATGAACCGCAAGACGTATTTGAGATATTTTTGAATGCCAAAATGCTAGAGAACTTGGCCAGATGAAGAGTCCCTGTATATATTGTAGACTGTAGCTTACCTTAGGAAGTAGCTTTATTCCTCTGGAAACCTCGAATAAAGGGAGATGGAGTTTGCTCTGGGGTTGCGGCTCCTGGGCTCAACACAGACACAGCCACCAGCACACGCCCCAGCCTGTAGCCAGCCAAGGTCCACTGAGGGTAAGTGGCGTCTCTGTCTGCTTAAAAGCTGGCAGACGCCTTAATATCGCGCCTTTAAGAATAACCCTGTGCTAGTCAACAGCTCTTGAGTTTCCCTAGTTTTGTACTGCCTCTCCTCTTGGGGCTTGACCAGCCCCTTCTAGAAGCCCCATACACCTGCGCTTGCAATCACACGCACGAGCAATAGGAAACTGGCTCCTTGTCTGCCAACGTAGCTTCCCAATGATGAGTGACGCCCTCCCTGGCTAAGTGGATTAGGAGGAAAGCAGGTCAGCCCCCAGCTTTTCTGTTTCCAGTCTCTCGCACTCAGAAGCATTTTGCTTCTCCGGACCGCTCAGAGATGACTTGTGTTCTCCAGGTGTTCACACTTGCCTTTCCCATCTGAAATTTAAGGATGTCTGTGGAGTGCTGTGCAGGAGGGAACTAGGATTGTCCCAGTCACTCAAATAGCCGGAACACTTCGTTTTGTGCGATGTTGTCCAAGGGCCTCGTCTCTTGTCTTTGGAGGTAGAGCCAGCCACTGTCGTGCCCAGTTGGCCTCTTTCATCCTTTCAGCTCAGGTGGGTTGCTCCCAGACAGGGGGGACCCCCTTGTTATTGCAGGCTCGAACTCCACGCCCTCTCGCCCCACTTTGGTTCAGCAGCGAAAAGGAAACGTTGACAGTTCCTCGGGCTCACGCTTTGTGCCGGCCGGCTCAGTACTAAAATCAGCACGAGGGCTTGCCTAAACTGGAAATGGAACTCAGTTTTTCTTGCCAGCCGCGATCGCGGCCTGGCCCTGCACCCCACTGGTACCTGTCCACCCCTTCCTGGGTGAGCTGAGCATTATGGTGGCTTTCCAGTTTCTTTGCAAGACCCATCAAGTCATAGCCTCGCCAAAGCCCTCTCTGCTGGCAGTGTTTCGCTGGGTCTTTGGTGGTCGTAGAGCTGCGTCGGCAGTCTGCCTGGCAGGAGAATCCGCTTAGGGGACCAAAGTGAGTGCGTAGGATTGTGGAATGGCCCGGGAGTGGCTGGTTGTGGGAGCCAGGAACCGCTCTTCATGCTTTGTGCCGCCTGGGAAGGGCTCAGTCCCACGTCGCCACCAGCCGACGACGGTGCGAACGGAAGACCAGGACGGCTTCTTATCTGAAAATATGGAACTGAGCGTATTGCTGGTCGAAAAACATTAAAGGTTGTGCTCCCCTTGCAAAGAGAGTATCCAATGTGATTCTTTAAGTAGGGAAATTTTTCTCCCTCACCCCGCTTCCTTTAGCCTCCGCGACTCTCATATTTGGACAACACTTTTAGATGGGGTTGTTGAGTCGTTTCACATAGAGGCTTCTATGTCATCTCCGGTGACCCAAGGAATCTGGATCCAACCCTACTCTGACCAAATGGATTCTACTTTCGCCAGTGACGCCCAAATTGGTCTCATTGAGGGGCCAGGGAGGGATAGTACAGTGGTTACGGCACTTGCTCATACGCGACCGACTCCCCCGGCCCCTCTGCGACTCCCAACTCAGCCCAGACGTTGCCTATCTGATTCCTCTTGGTTTTCCTGTCAGGTGTTGGTCTTCCTCTGACAGATTTGGTGGCCTGATTCATGTCTCTACTGACCACTGACCACCCCTGCAGTGAGGCACGCATTTGTTGTGAACTGGCCCAGCAATTTCCGCCCTATTCGCTTCTGCACGTCTTCCAATCTGTAGTTTCGGCTCTTGTGCAGGGGTCAGGTTCTGCTCCTGCATGAGTGTTGACAGACTAAAGCACACTCAGAGCCGAGGCTCTGAGGGCTAGCCGGGCCCTAGAGGAGGTCTCGAATCCCGCCGATCGTAGGGGCTGGAGCTGGGCAGCCGCACAGATGCAGGCCCCGAACCTGGCCTTCCCCTGGGAGCAGCTGGTCACCCTCCCCTGCAGGTAGGCCCGGGACGGCAGCCCCAAGCACCATGGCACTCTCCCGCTTCCTGGCCGGCTTCTATGCCCAGTGCTCGCCAGGAAGCCACTGACCAAACTAACTTGGATCTGGGCTTCAAGTTCTCGCTGCCAGCCCACACCTCCCCACGCGCTCATCAGCACTTTAGGCTCCCGGCCTCAGCCTCCCTGTCACCCAACCTTGGAAGTGTCTGAATGTGGCTCCTCAGGAGAAAGCATAGAACTTTCTAAGATCCTGGGGCGCTCAGGAGGCGAGAGCACGGGGTTGAACCCCCACAAGGCTCCGAGTTCAACCCCCCTGCACCAGAGCAGGTGCGTGGCCTTCTGCAGACAAGTAGCTTCCTGGCTCCGTGGAAGAAAGCGTTGTCGGACACCCCAGTGCCTGTCCAGCCGCCTCTGCTCACACTGTCCCTCCCCTCCCCTGCTCTGCTCAGGCTCACTCCTTTACCCCAAGCCCGTGACCTCTGCCCCAAGTTGCCAGACTCGCGCCCCAAGCCCCGTGGCCCTCTGCCCTGGGTGCCCAGACTCGTGCCATTCCAGGCTTCAGGCACGGCCAACGGTCCGCTCCCATCCCAGGCTTCCCGGAGTTAGCAGCAGGAACCGCTTCACCTCTTTCTCCCATTCCAGTGGTCAGGGTCCTCCACCCCCACGCCGGGCAGTGTGACCCCAGCCCACTCCACCAGGCACAGTGGACCCCAGTTGCACCAAGAGTGTTTGGTGTACCTCTCTAATTCTGTATAAAGGTCGAATCAGTGAAAAAAGGGGTAATCCCAATTTATTCACCAGTTTAGGGTTCTTCAAAGCCAAAATCCAGATGCAACCTTGGGATCTGGCCCCAACCTGGGCCTGCGGTGGCGAGGTGAGTGTAGGGACGCTGGAGGCCCTGGGAGGCCTCCTTGGGCGCTGCTCTCTGTGGGCCACTCTCCGGCGCAGGCCTTGGGTTGCTGTTCCTGGGTGACACCTGGTGGCTAAGGGTAGGTACAGCTGGGAGCTGGAGGCCTGAGAGTGCAGAGGTTTCATGGACAGAAGAACTTCCTTGACCCCCACGTGAGTGGGTTCGACCAGGGTGTCTCTAGCCGCACCCCTGTGAACCTCTGCCGGCCTGGTTCACACACACGGAACTCCCCCTCCCTGCTGGGCAGCGCTCAGGACAGCCAGGGCGTCACCCCCACTTTTTACAGAAACAAGTGCACCTAGTCTTGGAGAGAGCTGCCAGGCACCGGACCCTGCTCTCCGTGGGGCTGGAGGCAGCAGCGCCTGATTCTGGGGCTTCACATTTGTTTCTCCCAGACTCCTCCCCTGGCTGGGGGTGGGTCCCGATTACAGCTGAGGAAGAGTAACTCGGCCCTGAGATGTGGCTTTCTATCTGCGTTGACCCTTGTTTCAATCTCCAACAGAGTGTTCTAGAAGGTTCTCAAGTCCCCAGAGGTACAGGAGAGAAGCGCTGTTCTGTCCCGTGAGTGCCGGTGCTGCTCTGCAGTGTGGGAAGCAGGAGGGGAGGGGCCCGGTGTAGAGAGAGTGGTGCCCCATGGTCCTCAGTTTCCCATCGTGACGCAGTGGACCGGAACCCCTGAGACGTCCCAAATCTCAGGGTCCTGGTGTGCTTGAGTGGGGCCAGACTAGAATAAGTCCCTCACTGCTTCTCCCTCCCCGCACTCCTGGCTCATCCACTCCAAGGGCTCACCTCTGTCCCCTCAGCAGGTGTGTAGCTGGTGGGATGTGGGACCCGGCACAGCCCCGAGGAGCGTCTCAGGCTTAGATAGCTGGGTGCAGCGTCCTCGCTTCCCGCACTGCACCAGCAGAAGCCCTGATCGCTGGGCTGGGGCCTTCCGGCATCCGGGTGGGGGACATATTGGGCTTCGATCTGCAGTGGCTGCCGCGCTGGCACACACCAGCAGCAATTACAGGATAAATGATACGAGCAGAAACCTGGTGGACGCGAAACGCAGCCGTGGGCACCGGGAGTCGCCCTGTGAGCAGCTTCGCGCTTATGCAAGGCGTTCAGCGCTTGGGAGGGAATACGTGATCCCAGCCCCAGGGATGGTGGGGGCGCCCCGTGAAGCCCCAGAAGGCCCCTTCCTTGGGCCAGTCGGGGATTTGAAGTTCTTTGCTGGATGGGCTGCAGGTGGTTGTGTGTGGGCTGGGCGCCTGGGGGGCCTGGGATGCAACCAAACGGAATCCTAGTGACATGCCACACCCCGCCTCCAGAGAAGGAGGTGGTTCTCCCAGGGTCTTGCCTGGCAGGAAATCCCCTATTTGTCTATCCGGTGGTGGTGGTCTGCACCCCGTGGACCAGAGGGAAGAGGTTTGCAGTGAAAGGAATTAATATTGTCGACAAGATTGCAGGGGCATGTTTAACTCAATTTCAGGTGCTCCAGAAGCTTCAACAATGGATGTTTTCAATTACAAATCATCCTATTTATTCATTAAACAGGGCCTGGGGGAGATTGGGCAGCAGCACCGCTCTCCTTTCTTTCTTTCAATTTGCAGTCTGTGATTAAACAGGACACAGCTGCTCAGCCCAGAAAGGCAGAGCTCTGCCTGCCTTGGTTCCCACGGCTGCCCGCAGCCGGCTCCCAGAGGTGGTGCTGACCTGAGCCTGCGGGCCCTGGAGAAGCAGGCCGTGGCTTGCCGTGTGGCTGATCTTTAGAACTCGGCTGTGTGCACGCGCACTTGTCTTCCTCACCTAGCCCTTTGGGCACACACACAGCCCTCTGCAAAGACAAGCTGTATCCACTGCTATGTCGGGCGGCTTCCAGAAGAGCTCCTGGTACACGGTTGGTTACACAATCACCGTGTAACTTGCTGGCGGCACTGCTGAAGTGGCCAGTGCCGGGGCAGGAGGGGCGTTTGTCTTGCACGCAGCAGAGAGACCTGGGTTCAGTCCCTGGCATCCCATATAGTTCCCATGAACACCACCAAAAGTAATTCCTGAGTGCAGAGCCAGGAGTAACCCCTGAGCACGCCGGTGTGACACTCCCAACAATAATAAAATTATAGGTGAAGTAGTGTGCGTTTTGCTCTATGACTTTGGGTCTCAGGCTCCTTCTGGGACAGGGGAGACTGTCCAGGCCACACACTGACAGTCGCCCTTCCCCCCCCATTATCTGAGTCCCTATGAGATCACAAACACCGACTCTAACCTGCCCTGGCAAAGCTGTGGGAGGCCCAAGGTCTATTTATTATCATTACAAATTGAAGCATGACAGCATTTTTCTAAGTCACCAAGTGCTTTTCACGTATAGCATGAGAGGTGGGCTTCCTTCCCACCTTCCCACAGAGTGGGCCCCCTAGCGGTAGGGAAGGAAGAGCCCAGCGCTCCTGGGGGCCTCATCATCCTCAGCGGCCAGCAGCCCCCTTCCTCCCCACTCCTAGTCTCCTGCCTTTTGCTCCAAGCTTCCGCTTCTAGAAAGGCCCCTAGCCAGGAAGTAAAAATAAGGGCCCGCTTCCGCATTCTCGCCGTCTGAAACATGAGTGGATAAGAAGCCCACAGCAGCTGGGGAACTCGAATTTTTCCAAGCCTCTGGTTTCTCTCCTGGGAAGACAGAGCCGAGCGCCGCCTGGCGGGGTTGGGGTTAAACAAGCCCTCTGGGTCAGAGGTTGCTGCTGCACTTACCTGTCCTTCGTGGGGCGGAGGATGCCGTGACGGGGCGCCTGCCCCTCATGACCTTGAGGTCGTGAGCGGCTGTTCTCCATTCCTGGATCCTCTTTCCCTTGAGTGCCTTCTGGTAAAACACCCCATTTCCCCTGGGTCCCCGCGGTGTGTGATGGGCTGAGACACGCTTTCGTGCCCCCCACGGCTTCCGTGCAAACATATAAATTATTCTTATTGCGCGTCTGTGTTTTATTACGTGGGGAACGCCACATTTGAAAACAACAGAGGGGGCGGTAGGTCAGTGCCAACATGCGTTTTATTTATATCTCCAGATCTGCCATTAGTCGCCCCCGCGTCTGTGTTGACTCTTGATTCTTTCATTTGCGCCCTGCATTTTTCATCCTTTGAATATGGTGTGTTTTTTGGGACTTCTCCCATCATTAAGTGGATTTACAGCAATTTCCCTGTGTGTTTTCTCTCCAAGGATTCTGTTATGAGATGCACATTAAATTTCCATTAATACCTCATTATCCGAAACTGATAAGATTACTCTTCAAGGATAATGAGGCAGAAATTTAAATTGCTTCACTCTATTGTGCCTTCCATTTAAAACTTTACTCTACCTGGAGGTTGGTCATGGGATGGGGAGCACCAGTATGAATAAGATCTTCTTCTGGGACCGGAAGAGCTCCCACCCTCCTCAGGAGTCAATGGTCACAGGAAGGAGATGGAACCAGGATTCAGGAGCAACGAATAGTTGGCGTGGGGGGCAGCCATCTGGGGTGGGCCAGCCTCAGTGCATTTCTGTGACTCCCCAGGGGCGGAGCCTACTTTCATTCTAGAGACTCACAGACACACACATGTGTGTATCCATTAAATCCACCCACAGGCGCCAAGCACTGGGCACCTACATGGCCAAGTCAGTTTCAAGATTACAACGTCATGTTGTCGCTTCTTCTTTCATCTCTCTCTCTCTCGCTTCTCTCTCTCTCTCTCTCTCTCTCTCTCTCTCCTGTCTCTCCCTTTCTTCCTTCCTTCTTTGCTTTTTCTACTGTTTTGGGGGTCATACTCGTGAACTTATTCCTGGCTCCAAGCTTGCTCCTGGTTCTGTGCCCAGAGATCACTCTTTATGGTGTTCAGGGGCCTACCAGGGGTCAAAGGAGGCAGAGTCACTGTGGGCCAATAAAAAGCCTGGGAGGACTTCTTGTAGGGAAGTTCCATGGGCGTGAGGTCTGGAGCAGGCTGAGTTTAGGTGGGGGGACACAGGCAGAGGAATGGCTTCAGAGCCAGGCTGCAGCCCAGAGGCACCCTGAAAAGGTTTTTCTTTCCTTCTCCTTTTGTTGGGGTTAGTCTACCTATGACCCCAACCCTTCCATCTAACCCCAGTCTCAATAGCATCAATATCTGCAACACAAGCTATGGTGGTCCCGCCGTGTCCGTGGGAAGAGAAGGCTGCCTCGCCTCCCTAGGGGCAGTGTGTATTTTCCAACTAGGGCAGTGACAGGGTCCTGCAGAGGAGAGAATGTCCCCGTGCCCCCACAGTCGCTGGCTCCTGAAGCCCAGAGGACAGCAGACTGCCATGCGCCTTTTGTTCTCAGTCTCTCTGTCCCCCTTCTTCCCCCTTCCAAAGCAATTCCAGCCATCATCTGCCTAAAGGGTCTCAAGGGAGGCACCTCTTGTCAAAGTCAGTCACTGCGCTCCCTTCTCTGACCTAGCGCCCAGGTTCTGTGTAAGTAAATGTGAATGAGAGTTGATTCATGGCGAAAAGAAGGTTTATGGGGAAGATCTTCCAATGGCTGCTAAAGTGAGAAGGGGAGGAAAGAGTCCTCCACCTTGTCTGATCTGCATGTGATGTCTGAGGGGCAGCCACTTTGTGGTTATGAGACAGCAAGCCTGGAGGCTGGTCAGTCCATGGGGGCAGAGCAGAAAGATGGAAATAGTTTTGTTTGTTTCCATTTGAAGACATTTTCCAGTAGTGCCTAGGTTCGAGTGCCTCCTCGGGTCTTACTCCTGCTTCTGTGCTCAGAGTTGGCTCTTGGTGGTTCTTGAACCATTTGTAGTGCTGGGATCAAACTGGGTTTGACTGCATGTGAGGCCAGTGCCTTAGGCCCTGTACCCCGGCTTTTCTGGCTGGAAATGGTCTTAGAAGGTGGCAGAGAACTGTTCAGTTTCTCAAAGCTCCAGACTCTCATGGACCGATTTCTTTTCTTTTAATTTTGGTGTGGTGGGGCGGGACACCTGGCCATGCTCAGGGACTGCTCCTGGCTCTTGACTTCGTGAATTACTCCTGGCGGCGTTTTGGGTGCTCAGGGCTTGCTTCCCTGACTCTGTGCTCTGGGGGTCACCTCCTGGCAGGGTTCGGGTTAGTGTGTGGTGCTGGGATCAATCCCAGGTCTGTCGCATGCAAAGCAAGTGCCTTCCCTTGCTCCACTCTCTCTCCAGCACATCTTTGGTAATTCTTATGTTTGTGTTTTGAGAAGCATCGTCCCGCTTCCTCACTAACTGCTGCCTGGTACACTCTCCCAACACTTCGCCAAGTGATTACCACTTTTCTTTAAATTTGTAGTGCCAGAGGTCAAACTCAGGGCTCCGAGCCAGAGAGACAGCACAGTGGGTAAAGGCCTGCTCCTGCACATGGCAACCCGGGTTCGATCCCCGGCATCCCATATGGTCCCCTGAGCAACCACCAGGGAGTAATTCCTGAGTGCAGAGCCAGGAGTAACCCCTGAGCAT
>JAJIBD010033851.1:0-49471 GCA_021461705.1 Cryptotis parvus | reverse complement strand
CTCTTAAAGCCAAATATTGCCTAGAAAACACAGAAGGGAAACAGAAACATACGTTCTCTACGACTCTTCGTTAGCAGCCATTAAATCTTAATGTATATTTTGTAGTTTGTATCTAAATCAGTTCTCCATTGCTAATAGCTGATTTTGAAATCTCTTAGATTCCTTTTTTTTTTTTTTTTTGGAAGATGAAGATTTTAAAAATATAGCTGTTAGGTGTTGGTGTTAATTTGAATGTAGTAGGTCAGTACTTTGAAAAACAAAAATATCCATTGGTAGGGATATTGATTCTGCAGAATCTTTTTAGAGCTTTTTGCATCTTTTTTAATGCTTTCAGTCAGGTCATTGCAAACTACTCACATGCGGGAAAGACCAGTTTCGGGGCCTGATGTCACGGTCACGCCTACCCCCCAGAGCAGGTCTCGGGTCATGGCGGAAAATATCTTGTCTGCCACCAGAGAGCTTTGGCGAGGGGGTTACTTCACTTCTAGAATGAGCGCTTCTCATGGTGTCTCTCTGCTTGCCGCTGGCTGGCTGGCCCGGCGCCCCTGAGCTCTCTGACCCTCTTTGTGTCTTGGTTTCCCGCGCGACACGTTTCGACTCCTCACGAGCACTGGTGCCTTTCCAGGTCCCCGCGAACGACGACGAGAGTTCTGCACCGTCTGGCACTCCCTGCAGGGCGCCCCGGCCCGCCCGCAGACAGCCCGCGCTCCACAAGAAGGTTCGCGCCCGCCTTTGGGGAACGTTGTACTGAGGAAAATGCATGTTTGTGTTTTCCTTGGTGAGGGAGGAGTGAGTAGTTTCTCCTGAAATGTCGTAGATTGGAAGTTAAAGTTTGGGAATGAATTCTCACACCTTTTCCAGCCAGATGCATGTTTGGGCCCCGAATGAGGAAAGCTGATCTTGGTTTTAAATCTGTGTCCTCCCAAGCCACAGCTACTGTGTTTGGAATTCAGCAGAGTCCTGAACCACATGCAGTAACGCCTCTTGTTTCCACTTGGTTGTTTCCTGGTCACCTTAAAGCCAGTGACCACATTCATATTCCTTAATAGAGATGCAGAAGAAATCGGCAGGAGTGATCTCAGGCGGGAAAGGGCTAAGTGAGCTTCCACGGCGTCTCACTGGTCACTGCCCCGTCGTCTCTGGTCACTGCCCTGTCGACTTGCTGGTCACTGCCCCATCATCTCTGGTCACTGCCCCGTCATCTCTGGTCACTGCCCTGTCGTCTTGCTGGTCACTGCCCTGTTGTCTTGCTGGTCACTGCCCTGTCGTCTCGCTGGTCACTGCCCTGTCGACTTGCTGGTCACTGCCCCGTCATCTCTGGTCACTGCCCTGTCGTCTTACTGGTCGCTGCCCTGTCATCTCTCTGGTCACTGCCCTGTTGTCTCACTGGTCACTGCCTCATCATCTCACTGGTCACTGTCCCGTTGTCTCGCTGGTCACTGCCCTGTTGTCTCGCTGGTCACTGTCCCGTTGTCTCGCTGGTCACTGCCCTGTCGTCTCGCTGGTCACTGCCCTGTCGTCTTCGCTGGTCACTGCCCTGTCATCTCCTGGTCACTGCCCTGTCATCTCGCTGGTCACTGCCCTGTCATCTCTGGTCACTGCCCTGTCGTCTCGCTGGTCACTGCCCTGTCGCCTCGCTGGTCACTGCCCCTGTCGTCTCTGGTCACTGCCCCATTGTCTCGCTGGTCACTGCCCCATTGTCTCACTGGTCACTGCCCTGTCGTCTCGCTGGTCACTGCCCTGTCATCTCGCTGGTCACTGCCCTGTCGCCTCGCTGGTCACTGCCCTGTCATCTCGCTGGTCACTGCCCCATTGTCTCACTGGTCACTGCCCTGTTGTCTCTCTGGTCACTGCCCTGTCGTCTCGCTGGTCACTGTCCCGTTGTCTCACTGGTCACTGCCCCGTTGTCTCACTGGTCACTGCCCTGCTCTCCTCACTGGTCACTGCCCTGTCGTCTCGCTGGTCACTGCCCTGTCATCTCACTGGTCACTGTCCCGTTGTCTCACTGGTCACTGTCCCGTTGTCTCACTGGTCACTGCCCCCTTGTCTCACTGGTCACTGCCCCGTTGTCTCACTGGTCACTGCCCCGTTGTTTCGCTGGTCACTGCCCCATTGTCTCGCTGGTCACTGCCCTGTCGTCTCGCTGGTCACTGCCCTGTCGTCTCGCTGGTCACTGCCCTGTCGTCTCACTGGTCACTGTCCCGTTGTCTCACTGGTCACTGCCCCGTTGTCTCGCTGGTCACTGCCCTGTCGTCTCTGGTCACTGCCCTGTCATCTCACTGCCCCGCCGCCTCGCAGGTCTCTGCCCTGTCCTCTCAGCTTGCTGGCTTGTGCAGACTGATCTCCCTCTCGGGTTAGGAGCCTACACCTGTGCGCCTTGTTGCCCCCACGTGCTCCCTCCAAGGCGGCCTTGGCAAAGCCAGAGCGAGAATAGAGCAGGAGGAGCCTGGCAGAGTGGGCGCAGCCTTACTGGGCGCCCCTGGTCTCTAAGAGCCTCCCTGCCCACCTAATCTGGGTTCAGACTTTCCGGTTGCTGCTTTTGTTTCAGCTGCTGCTGATTCCGGACTCAGGGATCAGCCCTGGCATTGCTCGGGAGCCAGATGTGGTGCTGGGGAGTTCAGGGCCGGCTGCGTGCAGGCACCTCCTCGGTGCCCTCTGGGCTCTGATCTGCTGCTGACGGGTCTTCTTAGGGAATGCCTGGTGCACGTTTCGCTCATTCACACCTCCCGTTGCGTGCTACTCAGCACCGCTCTGTGCAGTCGGATGAGCAGGACATGAGAAGGTTAAGACAGATTAAGAAAATATTTTTCTGCATTCTGTAAATGTTTTCCAAATGAACTATTTTTTTTTAAATTACAATTTGTTGAAAGGTAAGGAGAAGCAAGACTTGGTGCAAGTCTCTTAAAAGGATTTCCATTTTCAGGGTGCTGTTCTACCTCGAGAAATGAGTGAAGTGTCTCACCCTCATAAGTCCGGCCTGCACGACAGCAGTGCCAAATGTCAGCAGAGGAAGCAGGAACCAAACAGGGAAATGTAAGTTTGAACCAGAAGCGTTTGCCTGTGCACCTGACAACTTCCTTTTACTCTCATACCTTCATCAAGATACACGAAACGGCATCCATCTGTCCTTTCAGAACTGCCTACGCTCAGTGCTTCTGGAGGGTATTTTTCACTAGTAGTAGAACCACCAACACGTCTAAACTTCGGATATTTTTCATCACATCAGAACTCTCTGTTCATTCCCCCTCAGACGCTGTGTTCTCTCCCGAACACGTTTCCCCTTTCTCTCCCCAAACGTCTCTCTATGCAAGCTCTGTTCAGTGAAAATGGCCTCGCTTCCCTGGGGGAGGAAGGAAGAAACGTCCCCTGCTCATTAGCAGTCGTTCCTTCCCGCCTCCGGTCTCGCCTCTTCTGAACAGTTTAGCTCAGCGGGATCAAGTGAACGGAGACTCTTCTCGCACTTAGCGTAACTTCCAGGTTAACCCACTGCATTCCTTCTTGACTCCGGGAGCAGGAAGACTGTGCTGGTGTAGTAATGACACAGTGCGAGACGCTCCGTGAGGAGGAGCGACACCACCCCGTGACGGCCACATTTCCTTTCGCTGTAATGTGCCACCGTCTCGCTGGGATCCGCGCCTGGGCTGGCTCTCACAGCAGCACAGCTCTGGAGCCGGATGGGGCACCCACCCTTCCTGACGTCGTATCGTCCGTTTCCTCTTTCCTTCTGCCCCACCAAACCCCGCCGCTTCCCGTGCTCTGCTGACCTCTACTGCTCTGCCCCTTCCCTCTCCTTCCTCCCCTCCCTCCTTCCTTTCCTCCCTGTTCTGCCATTCATCAGTTCAATCCACTTTCCCTTCCCTGTACTGGTGTCAGCTCTGTCCCAGTCACACCAGCTCAGGGCCTTGGTTCACGTGCAGCCCTGGGTCTTTCGCCCAGTGCCTTCCTGGGATGTCTCAGCCCTGGGCCTTGTGCGCAGTGCCTTCCTGGGATGTCTCAGCCCTGGGCCCTTCGCCCAGTGCCTTCCTGGGATGCGTCAGCCCTGGGGCCTTGTGCGCAGTGCCTTCCTGGGATGTCTCAGCCCTGGGCCCTTCGCCCAGTGCCTTCCTGGGATGCGTCAGCCCTGGGGCCTTGTGCGCAGTGCCTTCCTGGGATGCGTCAGCCCTGGTGGGGCCTTTCGCCCAGTACCTTCCTGGGATGCGTCAGCCCTGGGCCTTGTGCGCAGTGCCTTCCTGGGATGCGTCAGCCCCTGGGGCCTTTCGCGCCAGTGCCTTCCTGGGATGCGTCAGCCCTGGGGCCTTGTGCGCAGTGCCTTCCTGGGATGTGTCAGCCCTGGGGCCCTTGTGCGCAGTGCCTTCCTGGGATGCGTCAGCCCTGGGGCCTTGTGCGCAGTGCCTTCCTGGGATGTGTCAGCCCTGGGGCCTTTCGCCCAGTGCCTTCCTGGGATGCGTCAGCCCTGGGGCCTTGTGCGCAGTGCCTTCCTGGGATGTGTCAGCCCTGGGGCCTCGCGCAGTGCCTTCCTGGGATGCGTCAGCCCTGGGCCGCCCTGGCCCAGTGCCTTCCTGGGATGCGTCAGCCCTGGGGCCCTTCGCCCAGTGCCTTCCTGGGATGCGCCAGCCCTGGGGCCTTTCGCGCAGTGCCTTCCTGGGATGCGTCAGCCCTGGGGCCTTTCGTTGCAGTGCTGGCGCTGGGATGTGTGTCTCTGGTGGGCTTCAGTGGTAAGCAGCTCGTTCTCTGACTTAGCAAAACTTTCATTTTCTTGTTTCTTAGTTAAAGAAGAGCCCAGGAGCCCCAAGGCCGAGAGGCGGCCCCCAAAGGGCCGGGAAGCAGGTAGGCTTCCTCCGACCACCCTTCTCCTGCTCACAGACTCCTTGTTGCGGTGTGTCACGCCAGACCAAGCAGCTTCTCAGTAAAGAGAGACACGTGTGCACACCCTGCACACTCTGTTAAGTGCTTTGGGCCGCTCCTGGAAGTGTTCAGAGGATCAAGGGCGCCAGGGATGAACCCAGGTTTCCTGCCTGTCCAGCTCTGGGCTCTCTTGGGCCAGACTTTTCCTGCTCCCAGAGAAAAAATGGATAAAGTTTTTGTGCCATGGGCTTCTTTGGTGATGCTTATGAACTCTTATTCAGGAAAAAAAAATGTTTTTAATGCTAAAAAGGTCAAATGTTTGGGTGTTGAAAGAAACAAATGTTGTTGAAACATACGAGTCTCTGGTGCTGTGCCGGCTGCCTACGCCACCAAAGGGGCTATTGAGTGTTGGGAGCCGGGAGACAGTCTCCGTTGTGCCTGCCCCTGTTCTGCAGGCGTCTTCTTCCGCTTGGGATAAAAGGGAGATAGCACAGGAGAAGCTCACACTGGTTTATTTGGCACACAAGTAGTAATTACAGATTTTATTTGCACATAAAGCTCGTTCTTACTTTCTTGTAGACACTTGGAGGACCTGGGAAATGTAACATCAAGCTATTGAAGAGAAACGAAAATGCGGAAGTCTCAGAACACCAGAAGGTTGTGACTGGTTTTCCAAGTGCCAGTAAGGTACAAGACCGTTTATTCCATTTCTCACCCCAGATTTTAGTACTTGGGAAGATGATTGGTGAAATTAAATGATTGTTTTTGTACATAAAATTCAGCTTTTGTTCTCTATCTGTGTACTCCAGCTTGATACACAAAAATATTTCTTCTTTTAGCCAAGCCCTGGAATCGAGAACTTTCTAGCATCCTTGAATCTCCTCAAAGAAAATGAAGGACAGTCGCCTCCTCGCGAAGAGCCAAGTGAAGAGCATTTGTCCCCACAGTCATTTGCTATGGTTGGTCCTTACGTCCCTGCCCCCCTGCACGCATCCTCGTGATACTGTGTCCTTCCTGCCTCCGGGAAGGGGGCGGGCCTTGCTGGGCAGGGGGCCGTCCTTCCCTGTGTCTCTTCAGGCCACAACGTCTTTCCTTTCCTCCCATCACTGGCTCAGCAGTTGGGTCCAAGTCCAGCAGAGGATTCGTGTTGGTCTGTGCCAGGAGACGTGGGGCCTCTTCGAGTTCTAGACTGGGGTTTCCCTTTGCTCTTTACCCACGTGCGTGTCTGAATGTTGAGACCGTGGCACTCCCTGGAAGAGGGACCAGTGTCTCCATAACTCACCTCAGCCTTCTCCTCTTCCCACACGCTCTCTGTGCCACTCAGAAGGGAACACGGATGCTGAAAGAAATTCTGAAAATCGACAGCTCTGACTCCGTGGACCGTAAGAAGGAAATGAGGCGGTTTGGTAATGAAGCCGCTGTCTCCACTGCTAACAGAGGGGAGCACGGACCGTCCTCACAGCCCACACAAAGCAGGAAACTGAGTGAGTGAAGCGGAGTCACGAACAGCCATTATCACCTCAAAGTCCGGGTCGGTCGTCTTTTAACAGGGGCTTTTGTAGCAGTAAAGCTACTTTTCTTTTTAAGAGAGGCAAGAGTAAGAAGTAAAAGGACAATTTTTATGCTTGTGTCAATTTTATAATAATACAACTTGGTAGTTGTAGATCTGTCGTCCATAAGTGTTTTCTTGTGATTTAATTGGAGTGTTAGAGTGAAGATAACCACTCTTCATCTTGTAGATCCCAAGCCTGGAAAGATTTTTCACGTTCTAGCTTTTCCCCTCCTGTAACTTAGTGATCGAGTAACTTGCTTTGTCTCTCAGTTGTGACTTAGCTTTTCTGACATCTCCTTTTAGAAAATGTTGGTAGCATCACAGGAACCACCATGAGAGTACGGCTGTTTGAGAGCATTTGGCCCCAGAGACGCTAGCAATTGATGTTAGAATTGGTTAAAAAACAAACAATGAACTAACGTATAAATATAAGAATCTAGAAAATCAAGTCAAAGGGTCTGTGTATTCCTCAGACCTTCGTGTTTTCATCTGTAAACAGCTTGCCTGGAAGAATGACTCAGAATCGCTGAGGACTGAGGTTCTCGAGAAGGGCGCCACGGTTCTGAGAAGGAAGCCCTGGAGGGTCAGGCCTCGATGAGGGTGAGGGCTGGTAGACGGTGGGCAGGATGGCTGAAGGGGGGCAGTAACCTAGACCGCTGTGGGTGACAGGCAGGCTCTTGGACAGAATTAGTATTTACATGCTGCAGGGTTGGTCTAGCTCAGAGGGCAGGAGCACGTTCGGCTGCTAGATTGGCCCCACTGGCGTCCCCACTAGGATGGCGCCAGCGCTGGCCCGTGTACCCCAGAGTACTGAGCTCTGAACACCACTGGTAGGCTCCAAAGCTGACAGGGAAGACGCTTTCCGTTTCAGAAACAAGTGAGCCTTTTGTATGATGACATTCTCTGACTCTGCAGCATCAGAAGCCCAGACTCTAAGCAGCATTAGTGTGAGGTGCCGAGGTACTGTGGGGCACTGAGGTATTTGGAGGCGCTGAAGTACTGCGAAGCGCTGAGGTACTGTGGGGCACTGAGGTATTTGGAGGCGCTGAAGTAACTGGGAGCTGGGTCCTGGGAGGCGCTGAGGTACTGTGCGGTGCTGTGAGTCTGGGGTCCCTGTGCGAGAGTCTTCCTCGGGCTGTGCACAGTGAGCTTCACAACAGCCCTTGAGCACTGCCAGGGATCTGTGGCGGTACCCAGCAGGTGGCCTCCTCGGCTGGTCGCCGAGCCTGCCTGCCCGCCCACCCAGGTGGGCTTATGACCCCCTGGGCCGCCACCAAAGCTCTAGAAGTCTCAATCCCAGAGAAACTTTCTAGAGCATCATTCTGGAGCAACAGAAAGATTCACCCATGTATCTCGGGGGTAAGATGCCATCCTGAAAGACAGAATCTGAAACTAGAGCCTCAACACGTAACTGTAAGTCGGCTCAAGAAAGCCAGCAGGCGAGAGCTTGCTATGCACGAGACCAACTTAGAGCAGAGCCAGGAGTAAGCATTGAGCATTGCCGGGTGCGATCCCAAAACACAAAATTTCAGTGGTGGTGCAGCAGATGGGAGTGCTTACCCGCATGCAGCAACTCGGGGTCCATCTCAGCACCCCGTATGTCCCCTGAGGCTGCCAGCGTGATCCCTGAGCACAGCTCCAACCGAGCCCCGATGGATGTGCCCAACAAGAAAAAGGAAATGGCAGTGGTTTACAGGTCTCCTGTCAGTAACGTGTTCCTGTATTTCTCAGGGTGTCAGTTGCGGCAGTCAGCTACTTACCACAGTTTAAAATCTCAATATTCCTCCTATGCCATCAGTCACTTAGAAGGCCTGAATTCTTACAGTTTGTCGGAAGCACTAACCTGCTGTGTTTTGGCCGTGCTGCCTGGGCCCTGCGGGATGGCGCTGCCTGAGCCCGCCTGACGGCTTGTCCCTCTGCTTTCCGGCAGCCTCCCGTGTGGACAGCGCTCCCGGTGCCGACTGTCATGTCCAGCCTGTGGAGAACGTGTGCTGGCCTGCGCCCAGCCAGCTCCCTCCCGTGCCCACGTCCGTCACCGAACTCTCGCGGATCTGTTCTCTCATTGGAATGCCACAGCCAGATTTCTCCCTTCCTGCGAACTCCACAGGTGCCGTGTGCAACTGTTTCTTTACGGAGCTCCTCAGCGGTGCTTAGAAGGGGCCCTTGGGGGGCTGGAGCGATAGCACAGCGACCTTCATGCGGCCGACCCGGGTTCGATCCCCGGCATCCCATATGGTCCCCCGAGCACCGCCAGGAGTGATTCCTGAGTGCAGAGCCAGGAGTAACCCCTGAGTATTGCCGGGTGTGACCCAAAAAGCAAAAAAAAAAAAGAGGGGCCCTTGACGAGGAAGCAGACAACGGGCTGGGGCTGGGCTGGGGCTGGGCTCCCGCTCTGGCCACTCACCTGCAGGAGCAGAGCCTGTGGCAGCTCCCTAAAGCTGCTCCTGGAGCTTCCGTCCCGTGGGCCCCTCCCCACCTCCTTGCCCAAGGACTTTGCTGTTTCACGTCCACATCTGACGTTCGAGTGTGGTGCTTCCTTCCAAGCTTTTTGTAGTGTAGAATCTGGAACTGTCCATGAAGGTTTTGTTCAGCTCTACATCTGTGAGCAGTGGGAGTGAACAGGGCGAGCGTTTGGATGCGAGGAGCTTTGTGCCTCGCATCCAAACGGGAAAAGAAAGTTCTTTGACCTTCTTGACCTCCAGCTTCGTTTTCCTTGAATTGTTGTGGGGGCCAGGCACATGTGCCCCCACTTGGACCACATCCCTGGACCCCACATAAAAGTGGGTGACTTTTCCCAGCTGTGCTACGGGCTTACTCCCGGCTCTGCACTCAGGAATCACTCCTGTGGTGCTCAGGAGACCGTGCGGGAGATCGGGGGTCGAACCCGGGTCAGCCACATCCAAAGCTCACCCCAGCAGCTCACCACTGTGCTCCTGCCCCAAAATGGTTGTCTTTGGTTCCCACTTTAGATCGCGTTTGTGGTCATTTCCTCTCTACACCCCTTCCCTCCACAGTGCTCACGTTGTAGTGCCCAGGGGTCGTATGTGAATTCTAAGGTTCTGCATTGCTGGCTAGAACTGCAGGCCGGGCTCTGTGGTGCTGAGCCGGTGCAGGCAGGCCGGGCTCTGTGGTGCTGAGCCAGTATAGGCAGGCCGGGCTCTTTGGTGCTGAGCCGGTGCAGGCAGGCCGGGCTCTGTGGTGCTGAGCCAGTGCAGGCAGGCCGGGCTCTGTGCTGCTGAGACGGTGCAGGCAGGCCGGGCTCTGTGCTGCTGAGACGGTGTAGGCAGGCCGGGCTCTGTGCTGCTGAGCCGGTGCAGGCAGGCCAGTCTCTGTGCTGCTGAGCCGGTGCAGGCAGGCCGGGCTCTGTGCTGCTGAGACGGTGCAGGCAGGCCGGGCTCTGTGCTGCTGAGACGGTGTAGGCAGGCCGGGCTCTGTGCTGCTGAGCCGGTGCAGGCAGGCTGGGCTCTGTGCTGCTGAGCCGGTGCAGGCAGGCCGGGCTCTGTGCTGCTGAGCCGGTGCAGGCAGGCCGGGATCTACAGCGTTGTTCCCAGTCTGCAGGCTCTGTGCTAAAGCCTCGTCCCTTGCGCGTCTCCCCGCAGAGGGTCGTGTCCTGCCATGAGCTGTAAGGACGCTGAGGCACAGCGCTGCGGGGCACTGGGTACTGTCTTGCTCCACTCATCAGACTCTCGGGCTTGCCTGCCACGGGATGTGGGCGCAGGCAGAAGCTTCAAGATGCCCCTTTTCTCTGTCGCAGACAATGACGATTTGCCAAGTCAAGCTGTCCAACGGCTTGTTGGTGCAAGGGCCCCAGTGTCCATCTGAAAGTGAAGCCCAGGAGAGAGCCGCCTTCTCTGCCCTGCAGCAGCTGGTGAGCCCGCCCGGCCCGCCCCTACCTGGCGTCCCCAGGGGTTTCTGTTGCTGGGCCTTACCTGTGTCCTTCCTCCCTAGGCCCCCTTTGGAGTGAATTTCCCTTTGCCTCCTCCAGTGTTTCCTCCACCCAGTCACCCTGCCCCGTCCCACCGGAGCCGTCCCTCCATTCTACCCCCAACCCACTGGTAAGACCATTGACTGCTACAGGCCTGCCGTTCCTTAGAGCACGCCCTGGGGCTGGTACAGCAAGGTGGCAAGCGGGGAGGGCATCTGCCTGTGCGTGGTAAACCGGGCTCCACCCCTGGCACCCACTATGGGCTCTTGAGCGCCCCCTGGAGTAACCCCTGAGCATCGCCGGGGTTATGCTTTCCCAGAACTTCCCCAGAA
Source organism: Cryptotis parvus (assembly GCA_021461705.1). NCBI lineage: Eukaryota > Metazoa > Chordata > Mammalia > Eulipotyphla > Soricidae > Cryptotis > Cryptotis parvus. Next base: position 38,817 of record JAJIBD010033851.1, on the reverse strand, counting down.
AAGGAAGTTCCTTAAAGGAAGTTCCTTAAAGCAGCAGCATTTTGAGGTGCCAAATATAAAGAATAAAATGGGTGGGAATGTACAAAGGTCTCGTAAGAAGTAGTCTACAGAATCTTCTAGAAAGGACCAGTCCCCGACGGCCTCCAGGGCAGCTGGAGCAGGGCACTGGTGGTTTGGGGGTGCCCACTGCTGCTCACAGGCACCAGCAGGTAGGTTGGGGGGCTAGATTTGACCCTGGTGGTGTGGCGCAGGGAGGCCACGTGGGGTTACTCTGCAGCTATGGTCAGTGGGAAAGGGGCTTGCCTTGCACATGACTGGCCGTGTTTGATCCCACGTGGTCTCCTGACCACTGCCAGGAGTGGCCCCTCAGACAAAGCCAGAAGTAGGCCCTGAGCACCTCCTGATGTTCCCCCGCAAAACAACCACTCTGAGGGAAATGTTTAGGGTCATCCAAGCCTCTGTTCTGAGAATCTTCTGCTCCAGAGGTTACTCCTGGAGTCATCCACATGGGCCCCCCTGGCCCCGGGGTTAATGTACTGGAAGAAGGGGGCAGCCGATCTTGACTCCTTCAGGCCCTCGGGCAGACAGATGCCGAGAAAGAAGCTCACCTCCCAGCACAGCTGTTGAGAAGGGCAGGTCACCTCCCAGCACAGCTGTTGAGAAAGAAGCTCACCTCCCAGCACAGCTGTTGAGAAAGAAGGTCACCTCCCAGCACAGCAGCTGAGAAGGGCAGGTCACCTCCCAGCACAGCTGCTGAGAAGGGCAGGTCACCTCCCAGCACAGCTGCTGAGAAGGGCAGGTCACCTCCCAGCACAGCTGTTGAGAAGGGCAGGTCACCTCCCCAGCACAGCTGCTGAGAAGGGCAGGTCACCTCCCCAGGTCACCACCTGCTTCTTTCCCCAGACCACATGCAGCAGCACCCCTTTGCCAGCGCACGTTCTGTAATTACCCGCCGGTTCTGCTCGGTGGACAGTTCTCAACCCAGTCTCAGCCCTTTTACGACTGTAGTCAGCATCTTCATGGGCGTGGACACTGGCGATTGACTTCAAGTTAAGAAAATCACTTGTGTTGTTTTGGGTCACACCTGGTGCTGCTCAGGGCTTACTCCTGGCTCTGCACTCAGGAATTACTCCTGGCAGTGCTCGGGGGACCATATGGGATGCCGGGATGGGACCCAGGTCGGCGCGTGCAAGGCAAAGGCCCTCCCTGCTGTATTACTCCAGAACCTCACATCGTGTCCTCAGGCTCAGAACTGAAAGGCCGATGCTGCTGTTCAGTCTTTTCCTCGCGTCGGCTTGATTACGCTTCACGGCAGCATGCCTATGCACTTCTAACGGGTCCCCCGGTTTTTTCTGGAGCTCTCCAGGAGGAGGTCCTCAGGCAGCCTGCGAGCCCCACCATAATTCTCCACCAACCCACCAGGGCAGCATTTCCGCACAAGGGCCTGAGGGGTGTGGGACTACTCCCTGCACGGTCTTCCCAGCACGGGTACCAGGGCCCGAGGCTGTGAGCCCTGCCCGACAGGCCTCGCCTCATGGACTCCAGGCTCATACAGATGCACAGACCCAGTTTGGGAGCCACCGGGCCAGCACACTCATCATACGCAAATAGCACACTTTGAGAGTGCAAATTCCAGGGCCGGGCGATAGCCCAGCGGGTAGGGGCGTTTGCCTTGCACGCTGCCAGCCCATGCCGGCCCGGGTTCGATCCCCGGCATCCCATATGGCCCCCGAGCACCGCCAGGAGTAATTCCTGAGTGCAGAGAGTGCATGTTCCTACAGCAGTGCCAGGCTAAAGGTGCTGGCCTCAGAGGCAGCCGACCAGATTGGATCCCTGGCACCGCGTCCCCGAAGCTGCCCTCCCGGGAGTGAGCCCTAAGTGCCCAACCAAGAGTAAGCCCTGAGCGCTCCAGGTGTCTCCCCTGAACCGTCGCTAGCGAGACGGAGAGATCGTGCACGTCTGTGGGAGTGTGAGCTCCTCCAGGCTGAGTCTGTGTTTGTGCTTGTAGGCTGGGAGCACTACAGAGGCGGCTCAGCCCTGGGCCCAGGTGAGCTTCCAGTTTCTCTTTTGCACCCCGCTTTTCTCCCCTCTGGGCCAGTCTCAAGCCTCTCGTGGTGTTTTGTATCGGGTGTGCCTGATCCACGCGAGGCTTGATGGCTGCTTCCTGTGGCGAGAGCCCACAGCTGGGCGGGGAGGCGCGTTGCAAGCAGGACCCACCCCAGGCCGAGGGGAAGTGACGTCAGAGTGAGGTACTGGCAGGTGCCGGAGCCATGTTCCTCAGCCCGTTCTGTGGATTTCCACAGCCACTATCATGCCGCCGCCGCCCGCCCACCTGCCCGGTGCGGTGCCGTGGGGACCCACCGGGGCCGGCTCCTGGGAAGGCCTTTCATCGCGCCGCCTTTGCAGGGACCATGCCGCTGGCCGCCGGAGGGGCCCACCGGGATGCACCATCAGTTCATACCTCTGCAGGTGAGCCCGTGTGCGAGCTCTCTCCACTAACTGCTTTGTTCGAGCTACCTGCTTTATCTGGGCCTTTGTGTTCGCAGCAGGTGGTCATATTAGTGAGAGCAGCAATAACACCACAGTCTTAGTGACGGCCACTCCCGGTGGGGGGAGGCCTCCCTCAGGGCTGCCGACAGCAGGCTCGGGCTCGGGCGGCCAGGGGTCCCGGGCGCTCAAATCCGCGTCGGCACAGCCCTGCCTGGGCCCTCCTGGGAGCCATCTCCGGGAATAACCGTGCGATGGCGTCAGAAGTGTCAACATTTTCCTGCTTAGGTCGGAGTGAATTTTTGCATGTTGTACAAATGTTCGCTGCTTTTCCTAAGGTCGGTTTGGATAGTCTAAGTCACCAGTCCACAGAGCAGCGGCCTGGTTGATGGTGTTTCCGAACTTAGCTTTGGGGTAAGTGTGGTAATGAATGATGCTTCTGTTCCTTAAAGGTCACTAAAAAAGCGCGTTGCAAGCAAAAAGAACTTTGAGAATAAGGAGGCGCAGAGTTCCCCCAGCCACCGCCCCTCAGCCCTCCCAGCCAGCACCTCCGGGCGCCCGGGAAAGCACAGCCGCTCCATCCCACACTCTGTCCAAGCCCTCGCCCGGCCTGCAGCCCGCCTCCACTGTCCTTGCAGACAGCCCTGCCCAGGGTCAGGCCGCAGCCATCCGAAAAGCACCAGCGAGCTCGTCCAGGAGGAAATCGAGAAAGCTGGCTGTCAACTTTGGCATTTCTAAACCTTCTGAATAAATTTGGTTCCTGGAATTACATAATTTCTTTCCTTTCCACCCTCCTGTTTATAATTCCATCCCTGTCTCATACAAAACCAAAATGTGCTGTTTTCAAACATTTCAGTTGTACATTTTTCGGTTTTGTTTTCATGCTGTTGAAAAGATTGTATAGCAAGATGCGCATCTTAATACATGCAGTTCACCTGTCAGTTATACCTCAACAAAGCTATAAAATGGCAGGGCAGAAGGAGCAAATTAAAACCCAGGCTGAAAATAAAAGCAGCGTCCGGCGTTTGGCAGTGCCGCTCCGACCAGTGGCCCATCTCTGAAGCATCCTGCACTCGGAATTAGAGCACCCTGTTGCAGCTGGCAGCATTTCTCAGACTGCTGTTGAGAGGTAATCAGCGCATGAAGACTGAGCTTCGGAGTGACCCGGAAACGGCTGTTGAGAGGTAATCAGAGCATGAAGACTGAGCTTCCGGTGTGACCCCGGAAACGGCTGTTGAGAGGTAATCAGAGCATGAACCTGGCTTCTGGTGTGACCCCCGAAACGGCTTCTCTGGCGCTGTGACTGCCTTGTGTGGAGAGCGTCTTGTTTCTCCATGTTCGCTGCTGAGCCCCATCTCCGTGGGGCCTTGGACCTGCAGTGGCACGTGGCAGCTGCCGGTCTCGCTTTTATTCTCAGTGTTGTACCAAAGCCACATTAGAGACCGTCTGCCCTCGACTGCTGGAACTGGAAAGGGCAGTCGAGACTTGAGTAGGTCACCACTCGACTTATTCAAGAGCCAGCATTAATCATTTCTTAAACGATTAGTTAGGCTTCAGAGCCTATAGGGTACAACCATTATACCAATTGCTCAAGTAAGAATAAGCCCAAAATAGGAATCATGTTGTTGATGACTGAACTGTTACTCTTCAGTATCACTGCAGCTCTTCAGAGCTCAGGAGGTCTCGGCCCTGTGTCTCGCGCCTCCTGGATCTAACCCAGCACTGAAGGATTGAGCAGCCCGGGACGGCACTGCCCGTGGGTGCTGTGAACCACGTGCGTGGAGGAGCTGTCTCGTTCTCATTCACTCTGAGCTTCATGCCAACCTGTGCAGTGGCTTGCCGTCCATGCGTGTTGTGTGTGGCGGTTGAAATTACTTTAGAATTTGTGGAGATTCCTCGGTGGTACCAGGCCTGAGTTTTCCTACATGCCTACATATTTATCTCTTGTTTTTTGTGAAAGGTTTATATTTTCTAAAGAAGCTATCTTTTTACAGTAGGTACCATAATCTTTCTATGAAGCTGCTTATTGTATCATTTTATTTAGCTCATTGAAAACTCAGCTGTGAGTCTTGGCGTCTTCAGTTTCCAGAAGCGCTCCTCAGAACAGATTCCTTCCATTGTCGGGAATCCCAGAGTCCCTGCCAGTGCTCGTGGGGGCTTGTGTGTTGGTGCGTTACTTCCCGACAGATTAGCATTTACGGTCCTGGGTCCCTGCTCTGACATGTTGGGTTTCTGCTCCTTCCTGGGCTCAGGTGTGCCGTGTTGGAGACGCCCGTTGATCTGTGGTGGCGCCGGAGGAACAACAGGCTGTCTGTGTGGTGTAGACTTTCCCGAAGACGCCCCACGTGCAGGGAAGGGGCCCTGCACTCGCTGCCTCCCAGGGTCTCTCCTCCATGCTGGGATGCGCCCACGGCCTCCGGGGTGCCTCTCGGGTGCTCCAGGGGCGCTGCCGGGCAGTCTCGAGCCCTGTCGGAGGCGGCTCTTTAGATTAACATACTCCAGAGGACTGACGGAGCGGCAGCAGAGCAGGCACACAGGGACCTGCAGGGGTCTGTCCACCCCACCCCCTTCAGGCCTGCCCCCTGCGTGGGCCTGAGGCCACGGCGTCACCCCCTCCAGAGGGTTCCAAGTGGTTTGCTGTGGTCCACGCGCACATGTGAGGACCATGTTTCTGAGAAAATCAGAATCTGGGACACTTAGAAAAAATCCCGCTTGGGTGGGTAGTTGAGGGGTTACTCCTGGCTCTGCACTCAGGAACTCCTCCTGGCAGTGCTCAGGTGTGGTGTATGGGATGCCGGGATTGAACCGGGTCAGCCACGTGCAAGGCAAATGCCCTCCCCTCTGTGCTATGGCTCGGCCCCAGCCCCGGACCGTTCAGCCTTGGCTGTGTGGTGGCTCGCACTGGGCACGCGCCTACACCTGCTCAAGCCTCGCACTGAAGCTGCGTTTCCAAATCGCTTGATGTTGGACAAGGGATTTCTTTTTTTCTTTTTGAGTTTTGAGCACATTGAATGAGTTTTGAAGATTGATACTGCCATGCTCATCATTTCCACTTCATGGTTTCTTCTGAATTTTATCATCTGGTGTGTAGGCTGGATTCAGTGACGTAATTAATATCATGGAGGCTAAAGTGTTTAAATACTGATACTCAGTCTCACAGTATGGATTACTCCCATAACTATGATTCGGTTTCAGGTGGAGCTTTCTTGGTTTTTCAGAGGGTGAAGTCGCTGCTTTAGAACAAAAAGATCTTTTTCCCTCCAGGGGAGGGGTCAGGCGCTGGTCTAGATGCAGAGTCTCTGTCGTCTTTTCTTTTCTCTGATCAGGTATTGGCTTTTGTTCTAGAATCTTGGTTTCAAGGAGAGGCAGCCAGGAGGAAGGTAGTGGAAGAAAGCAAATCAAACATCTAAGCACTCAGTTTCTGCTAAGGAAGCAGAGATGCAGCCAGGTTTTATCTCCTAATTAATCACCTCTCATGGTCATATGGTTGTCTGGCTTGGACCTCGGTACAGCCGGAATCACCCAGATCTCCTTTGAATGAAGGTCCGACAATTTTACCTCGTTGCCTAAACACCTCTGTTAGCTTTCGGACTCGCTGGCGTTTTGGTCGTATTTTGTTGGTGCCGTCTAGCTTTCGCTTGGCTTTGGATGTGTGTGTCAGTAATTCATTGGGGGTGGCAGTGACCGTCGCTCTGTGCTGTCCAGAGCCTGGCCTTGAGTAGCTAGGCCGCCAGCAGCCTTTATGTGTCGAACACTTTGTCAGTGAAGCCGCTTTCTCCCCTGGTAGAAGATTCCTGTCCCTGTCTGGAGAAGGCGTCCCATGGACAGTGTGCTTCAGGCTGACCTGGTCTGTGGCTGACCTGGTCAGACCTCGCTGTCTTTCTCCAAAGAGCACAGGGCTAGGCCAGTGCGTCAGCAGAAGTGTTGAGGTAGCTTAGGAGTAACGACTCAGACATCAGAGCCTTCTTTTTGAGGAAAATAATAATGATAATAATGAAACTTTTTAATTTATTTTAATTTTTTTCTTTTTGAATTACCTTGAGATAGACCATTCCAAAGCTGTTCATGATCGGGTTTCAGTCATACAGTGCTCCCGCACCCGTCCCTCCACCAGTGCACCCTGCCCGACACCAGTGTCCCATTTCCCTCCCACCCAACCCCACAACCTGCCTCTATGGCCAGCAGTTTCCTTCTGTTTCTCTCACAGGAAGCAGTCTGAGTAGTTAAGAATGTCAGCACTCTCTTGCCTCTGTTTGTATGTGCTCCTATGTGTTTGCTATGTATGTTTGCTCTGTGTGTGTGTGCTCTGTGAGTTTGCTGTGTATGCGTGTTTGCCGTGCGTGTGCTTGCGTATAAGAGTGTTTGCACGTGTCTGTGTGTGTGTTTGCTGTCTGTGAGAGCCCGTGTACATGTTTGTTTTCTGTGTGTTATATTCACACAAAGAATATATACTTATTCTTTTTTTTTTCTTTTTTTGGGCCACACCCAGCAATGCTCAGGGGTTTCTCCTGGCTCTACACTCAGGAACCACTCCTGGTGGTGCTCGGGGGACCATATGGGATGCCGGGATCGAACCCAGGCCGGTTTGGGCCTGCCGCATGCAAGGCAAACGCCCTACCCACTGGGCTGTCGCTCCGGCCCCAAGAATATATACTTGTTCTTCGTCAAGACCCTGAACGAATGGTTTGAGGCTCTTGGTATTCCTGAAACAACCGGATGCCATTGGGCTACAGTGGCACGTGATAGGGCCAAATGGAAATGTTACTGGCGCCCGCTCGAGGAAATGGGACAACAGGATGTCTAGTGATCTAGTGATTTAGTGATCTAGTGTGTGTGATATGTGTCTGGGCGTCTATGGTTCATTTATGTGTGTGTGTGTGTGTGTGTGTGTGCGAGCCTCGTGCCTGTGTTTGTGTCTGTGCCCGTGTGCTGTGTGTTATGTGAGCCTGTGTGCACACGTGGCTGCGCCAGGCAGCGCCCGCGCACACAGGACATTGAGCCATCTCGTGCAGCTGGCAACAGGGACTCTGGTTTCCAAAGTTTCACATTGTTAAACCTTTAAAGATGATCTTTTTCTTCCAGCAGCACATCTGTTACTATATCGATTATGTCAGCGATTGCTCTTACTGACTAAATTTACCCAGGTCATATAGTTTCAGGTGTCTCTAACTGGAGCCGAATTCTCCACCACTCATGAAATAATAGGAATGAGAATTTGGTCCGCAGTTGCGGCTTTGTTTTCCCTTCCAGTTCTAGGGACTTGCAGCTGGTCTCTTCAGCCTTCTTTTTTCCGCCTGTCTCGCATTGCCTTTTACCTACACGCACTTGCTTCTGAGTGTTTTCGCCTGTGGTGATTATGAGCGTCGTAGTGAGGTACCATCAAGTACTCAACATTTTGCTTGTTTAAATAATATAAGCATATTTCATACCTACATATTTTCATTTTTTTTCCTCACATACTATTTTATAAGTAACTGGAATTTTTCATTAGTCTTATACAGAGCAGTATTTTATTAAATATTCAAAAGGGAAAACTTTTATGTGCTCGTTTGTAGCTTTTGGTTTTTAAATATCTTTACATTGTCTGCAATTAAAGTGTTTTAAACTTGCATTGGAATGGACTTCAAATGTATTTTTGTGTTGTACATTTGTAGATTTATAGCATGTAGTTAACCTCAAAATGTCGTGCAAAAGGATTTTAAAATATGTCAGTGAAAGTTTGAATATCCCTGTTAAATGCTATATGAATTTCAATTAAATACTTGAGAATGAGTTAAGTCGTTCTTGCATGTTTATATTCATCTCAAAAGTAGACAGGGCTGGAGTGTGTAGGGCACTTGCCTCAACCGCAACTGGCCCAGGTACAGTTCCCAGCACCCCAGGAGTGATCCCTGAGCACAGAGCCAGGAGTACCTCAGAGCACCGCCAGGTATGGCCCAAAAAAGTAGAAGCATGACAGCATTTCCGCAGCGGCATAATCCTGTGTCTGCATTCTGAATCTGTCAGAGCCAGTTGGCGCAAGGGAGAAGCGCCGGTTCCAATCCCAGCTCTCTTTCCGCTGTGAAGCCGTAACCACTGGGAGGCCTGTGCCGGCCTCCGAACCCCACCTCCGGAAGGAGCGGCCGGGACTACACCATAGGCATGCGAGCTGCGTGTGAGTGAGCCCATGGCTGCGTGGTCTGTTTGTGAGCCCCACGTGCACGCACGCACACGCACACATGGTACCAGGATACAGAGATGCCCTTGGCACTGCTCACTATCTGGACAGGCCCCCGAGCCTCAGGTGGGCACCAGGCAGACTTCCTCACTGCTTTCTCCAGGTGCCATGCTGGAAGACTGCTTGCGGCGCCTCGCAGGGAGAGGCTTGCGTTCCCGCTCACGAGGCTGGGGACCTGCAGACCAATTTCTCACAGACAGTGGCTGCATCTAACAGAACTCAACTGCATTGTTTTACCTGACACTCTCTGTGGATGAGGGGGCAGGAGCTGGGAAGAAAGGGGCTGAGAAAGCTGGTAAATCAGTAATCCTGCACCCACATACCGGGCTCCTCTCGGCCCGGCTTAGGACCCATCACCCAGATCCAGCAGGCCACTGTGAGCCAGGAATATCCAGGGGAGGTTTAGATACTTCCCTTTTTGCTTCCCACCCTACATTGCTTCTCCCTCCTGTTCCCCAGCTCTGGCCACTCATTGCTTCCTGCCCAGTGAATGCCAACTTTTGGAGACTCAGAATTAAACCCTACTCCTCTTAAGGTGGATTAAGAAAAAATGCTCAATCATGGATCACTTGTCACTTGTATCATTTGTCTTCCCATTGTTCATCGGTTTGCTCGCACGGGCACCAGTAACATGCCATACTTCCTGTCACATGCCAGTGTAGCCCAAGGACATCTGCTCTCTCCAGGAACACGAAGAGCCTCAGACCATTCCTTCAGGTCATGGGAATGAGGTCTATAATTGTCACTGGGTTTTGGCATATCAAATAAGACATGGGTAGCTTGCCAGACTCTGCCATGTGGGTGGTATACTCTTGGTAGTAGGCTCTCGGTTCGTGCATTTACTGACGAACTGTGCATCCTCGCAAAAGGGAGAGAGATCAGCTTATCTCTTAGGTGGAGCTCTGATGAGCTGTGGAGTCTGGATGTTGAAAATGGCGACCTAGTCCCTGGCCATGTCCTACATAGCTCCTAGGGCTTGCTCAGCATGCAGGCGGCCACGCTGGCTGGACTCGGAGGAGGATTTGGGCCCCTCCACCCATTCCCCAGACTCCAGGTCGGTGGGCGTGGCCCTGAGCTCCCAGCCACCACAGCCAACTGCTGGAAGACAGACACTCCAGATCCACAGCTGCGCTGGCGCTCTGAGGGCGCACAACAATCTTAGACTATAACAGATTTTAGCACCAGGTCCTTCCCAGGATCTTTCTCATTTATATACTGTAATGATCATTCTAGTTGCAACAAACTGGAGAGGTTATGGGAATGAGGAATTATGATGTCACACTAGAACTCACTATTGAATATTCAGATAGAGATGTCATACATCGCTAGTATCTGTAGGGCAAGCCACAAAGTGTAACAGGAGAGAGAGCCAGCGAGAGAGAGAGAAATACAGGGACAGAGACAAAGAGAAAATGTGTCTGCAATAGGGGCAGGCAGGGTTTGTGTGGTGGGGCGTGTATGGGATGTGGGTGGTGGGAATTTGGCACTGGTGGAGGGATGGGTGCTGGAACACTGTATGGCAGAGACCCAATTATGAACATCCTTGTAATTGTATATCTCACATTGTATACGATCACGATCTTCCCGTTAATCATCTATTTCCTAGAGCGGGCACCAGTAATATCTCAATATGTCCTGTCACATGCTGTAGAGCCAAGGGCATAGGCTTGATTTTTTTTTTTTATTATACACATTGTATAATAAAAATAAAAAAAGAGGAAAGAGAAAATGGCGGCCTTCATGGTGTGGGGTTCCTCTGACTTCTTGCAAGGCTCTATTAGGATGGCAGGCCAGGGCTAGAACTCGCCTCCCCCCCCAGGACGCCTCATGATCATAAATCATAATTTCATAAATCACAGTGCCTTATTAGGACATTAATTTAAAAGGGAAGAAGGGAAAGAAAGGATAAAAAGATAAGTAAAGAAAATCTCTCTTGAAAAAATGACTAGGAAACCAGATGAAAAAAAAAAAAGACACACCTTTCACAAGAGCCAGTTTAAAGTGGGTCAGAGACGGGCTGGAGCGATAGCCCAGCGGGTAGGGCCTTTGCCTTGCACATGGCCGGCCTCTGCCAGCCTGGGTTTGATCCCGGCATCCCATATGGTCCCCCGAGCACCTCCAAGAGTTATTCCTGAGTACAGAGCCAGGAGAAACCCCTGAGCATTGCCAGGTGTGACCCAAAAAAAACAAAAAAAAAATAAAGTGGATAAGACCAAGATCCAAAAAATTATATTGAGGAAAATATAGGTAGAAAACTCCCAGGTTTCGTATCTTCAATGATATTCCATTGGCAAAGGCAACAAACAAAAATAGAACTACATCAAATTTAAAAGCCACACGGTAAAAGAAACTTTTTTAGCATGGGCTAAAAACAGACACCCAACTGAATGGGTGAAAACACAGCTCAGCACACCAGATAAAGGATTCAGATCCAAGATAGAAAAATCACTCACAAAAGTGAACTGAAAAATTTAAAAATCCCTATTGAAAAATGGAGAGGAAATTAAAAAAGAAACCCGTCTGTTTCTCTGAAGAAAACAAATGGTAAAAGGCACATTAAAAAGTGCTCATCATCACTTATCAGGGAACTCCAAATGAAGACAATGAGAATGGCACCTATCAAAAAAAGGGAACAATTTGTTGGTTTGTTGACAAGATTGTTGTGAAAAAAAGGAACTCTCATCAACTGCTCTTAGGAATATTGTCTGGTTCAATAAACCAATATTGTCTGGTTTCCTGTGGGAAACAGTAAGAGAATTTCCAGAAAACAGCTGCTCTAATTCCCAGCAAGTCCAGCTCTTGGTATCCACTCCAAACACAAAAACTCTCATCCTGAAGGACGTATCACACCGCTATTCGTTGCAGTACTTTGCACACAGCTAGAACATGGAGTCAACCCAGGCATCCAACAACAGGTGAATAAGTGATGAAGGCGGAGTGCTCTTCAGCGGCGAGGAACGCTGAATGGTCAGTCGACTGGAGGCGCTCAGCATGATGCTGGCCCTCATTCTCTGGGTCTATAGGGTAACAGGCGGCAGAAGGGAAGGTGTGAAGGGGATATTCCAATTACCCTCAGTACTCTAGATTATAGAAACGAGGAAAGAAATCACAGGCGCAGGAGGAGTCAGACGAAGCAGACAGGCGTGTAGTGTGTGGTGCATGTAATACTCAGACTGCTGTAAGGAGAGCCAAATGTCAACCACCAACCTTTAAACATAAAAAGTTCTGGGCCTGTATGGGGCCGGCTTGAGGGTGGCTGGGAAAACGGATGTAATGGTGGAGGGAGGTGGCAGAGTGTGGGATTGGTGCTGGCTTACTGGATGCCTGTCATAAATCACGCACAACTCCGTAAGCCACGATGCTGTGAAGGGGCGGGAAGCGTGACAGGACTGACCTATCACGAGCGACGCCGGATCTCACTGTGGTGGGATTGATGTTGAAACACTGTATTCCTCACTTCACTTGATCGGCTTGAATCCCGTTATTCACCGATTTGCTCGAGCGGGCGCCAGTAACATTTCCATTGGACCCTATCACGTGCCAATGTAGCCCAATGGCATCTGGTTGATTCAGGAATATGAAAAACCTCAAACCGTTCCTTCAGGATCTTTACAAGGAAGTCTGACCATCTTGTAGGTGGGCGGCCACGTGATCTTTTGACATCCCGTGGGATCCAGTCGGTAACGGCTCTAGTCCAGCGGCCATCTCCAAATTGCATTACATGTCCAGCCCACCTGATTTCCGATGCCTTGGCAAACGAGACAGCGTCCCTGATTCTGGAATAGCGACGGAGGTCAGAACTCCAGATTCCTTCTCTCACTTGAGTGAGGCGTGATATTCCAAGCATAGCTCTTTCGATTCCTCTCTGGGAGACCCGAATAGCATTCTCATCCTGCTTTCGTAGGGCCCAGGTCTCTGAGGCGTATGTTAATGCAGGGAGAACGGTGGAGTCAAAGAGATGTGCCCGGAGCCGGAGGTTCTTTGTCCTTTTAGCTATTTCTTCGATGCCTTTGAAGGCATTCCATGCCGCTCTCTTCCTCCTGCGCAGCTCAGGTTTTAGGTCGTTCATCATGTTGATTTCTCGACCTAGGTACACATAACTGCTGCATTCAGAGATGTTTGTTCCATTGAGAGTGAATGGGGCCTCTGGAACTAGTTCATTCTTCATGAACATAGTTTTCTTTAGATTCAGCTGTAGACCTATCTTTCCACATTCTCGGTCAAAGTTAGCCAGCATTTGTGCCGCTTGGCTAATGTTTGGTGTTATTAGAACAATGTCATCAGTGAAGCGGAGGTGGTGTAGTTGCCGACCATCTATCTTCACTCCCATTCCTTCCCATTCTAATTGTTGCATGATATTCTCGAGGGTGGCGCTGAAGAGTTTTGGTGAAATGGTATCAACCTCTCGAACCCCTCTTTTCACATTAATGATCACTTCTTTGTAGAATGGTGAGATCCTGGTGGTGAATCCGTAATACAGCTCACGAAGGATCTTGATGTATTGGGTTTGAACACCCTATTTGGCTAGGGCTTCGATGACTGCTTCAGTCTCCACAGAATCAAAGGCTTTCTGTAAATCAATGAACGTGAGACAGAGCAGAATCTTGTATTCCCTACAAACCTCAATGAGCTTGGTTACCGTGTGGATATGGTCGATTGTGCTGAATTCTTTCCGGAAGCCTGCTTGCTCGCATGGTTGTCCTTCATCTAGTGTTCTGCTAATCCTGTTCAGGATGACTCGTGTAAACAGCTTGTAGATAACAGACAACAGGCAGATGGGGCGATAGTTGCCGATGTCGTGAATGTCTCCCTTCTTGAACAATAGAACTGTCCTGCTGGTTTTCCATTGGGAGGGCACCTTGCATTCGGACAGGTAGCGTGTGAAGAGCCGAGCTAGTGTATTGATGAGTACTGACGGCAGATTCTTCAGGTGTTCGGGTCTGACTTTTGTCTGGGCCTGGTGCTGTTCCCTTCTTTACCGACGAGATGGCATGTCGGATTTCAGAAGGGAGAACGTTGGGAATGACATATCCATTCTGTGGAATTTGGTATGTGGGCAGGTGGATGTGGCTATCAAAGAGATTTGAGTAGAAGTCCTGGATAATCTTCTCCATTGCCTTTCTGGAAGATGTGATAGATCCATCAGGGCGTTGGAGGGCAGTCATCTTGGTCTTATAGTTGGCAAAGGACAGGCAGGCAGTGCGAATGCTTTTCCCGGCTTCTGCTGCATCTTCCAGTATTTCTGCTCTTCTGTCTTTGAGGTCTTCTTTTATCGCTTCTCTGCACCGTTTAGCAAGCTTGGACGTTAGCATTTGGTCTCCTGAGGCTCGCACCTTGCCACGTTGGCGAATGAGCTCAAGAGTTTCTGAAGACAGGCGTCCTTTTGTGTCTTTCTCTCTCTTCGCACAATCATGGAGGTGCTGAACCAGTCGGTTGTATTCTTCATCGATGTCGTCAATGATGGTATCTTCCCATGTTGCTGCAATGGTGCCAAAGAGTTCCCAGTTGGTGGTCGTTCTGGGAGTTCTCTTCTTAAACTTTGCAGCCTTTTCTCCCCGGTGCGGGAAGTAGAATTTTGCACGAAGGGAGACGGTGGTCCGATCCTGTTTGGAATTTGGGGGACGACAGCTACATCGGTCAGACAAAACCGTCGATTGAAGATGATGTGGTCAATTTCATTGTGGAACTGTCCGCCAGGAGATTCCCATGTCCAACGTTTCGCTTCAGCTTTCTGGAACTGTGAGTTCCCATGAATGGTCTTGGTGGACATGATGAACTCAGATAGTCTCTCACCCTGTTCGTTCCATTCTAGGCCATGGGTCCCGGCGTGGAGTTCTTCAGCCGATCTTCTTGGTCCTATCTTGGCATTAAAATCACCGACTATGATCTTGTAGACGGTGTGATCAAACCCATGCCAGCCTGGGTTTCGATCCCCGGCATCCCCATATGGTCCCTTGAACACCACCAGGAGTAGTAATTCCCTGAGTGCAGAGGCAGGAGAAACCCCTGAGCATTGCCGGGTGTGACCCAAAAAGCAAAAACAAAAAACAAACAAAAAAACTTGGGCTTCTTACTGTAAATATTCCTCAAACGGTTAATAAATCCTGTGTCTTCATAAATTAGTAAAATTGTATACTTCATTCGAAGCACTGACATGCAACACGTGTTGAACTTCCTCCCGGGCATAACTAAGCCTTGCTGTGTGCGGTCTGTCTGCTTACGGCAGCCCTGTAAGGGACTTCCAGTGGCTGTCCGGGCTGTTTCTGAGGGCCAGTAAGAAGTCATTAAATGGTTCAAATACAAAACGGAAATAGAATGGAAAGTGTCAAGGATGGGAGTGCCCCCAAATGTCGTTGTGTAGGTTAAGCCTCGGCAACTTCAGAAAAATGAAGGTCTGAGGTTTAGTGATTTACATTTATTTTACAGTCACTTGAGTTTGGTGAAGGCCAAGAGACGGGTAGGAGCCTACGCATGGTCACGTGGGACAGCACCCTCACCAGGGTCACGTGGGACAGAGCACCCCCAGGGTCACGTGGGACAGAGCACCCCCCGGGTCACGTGGAACAGAGCACCCCCCCACCGGGTCACGTGGAACAGAGCACTCACCCACCAGGGTCACGTGGGACAGAGCACTCACCCACCAGGGTCACGTGGACAGAGCACCCCCCCACCGGGGTCACGTGGGACAGAGCACTCACCACACCAGGGTCACGTGGACAGAGCACCCCCCCCCCCACGGGGTAATGTGGGACAGAGCAACCCTCCCAGGGTCACGTGGGACAAAGCAAACTCCCACCGGGTCACGTGGACAGAGCACGTGGGCTGGAGCCCCGGTCACGTGGTGCAGCGCCACTGGCGTCCGAGTCCAGAGGGCTGTGGTGACTTCGGGTTCCTGAGAGAACAGGGCACCGTCGCTGCGGCGCTGCCCCCTTTGTGACGCTTCAATGCCCCGTGACGTCACAGACACCCAGACACCCTCCAACCGCGCTCAGTTGCCTCAGAGCAGCGTTGGGTTCGGTGCAGCTCAGCGGAAATGCGCTCGGCGCGTTCGCCACAGGCCCGCGGATCCCGAGTCGGACCCGTGTCCCGTCCGTGCGGTGCCGCGGGTGAGGCGGTGAGGTGGGGCCGGTGTGGGGGTCCTGTCCTCCGTCACTGTGGGGGTCTGGGGGCTGTGGGGGCCTGTCCTGCTCCATGGCTGTGGGGGTCGGGGGGTTGTGGGGGTCTGTCCTGCTCCATGGCTCTGGGGGTCTGGGGTTGTGGGGGGGTCTGTCCTGCTCCATGGCTGTGGGGGTCTGGGGGGCTGTGGGGGCCTGTCCTGCTCCATGGCTGTGGGGGTCTGGGGGGGCTGTGGGGGGGCCTGTCCTGCTCCATGGCTGTGGGGGTCGGGGGTTGTGGGGGTCTGTCCTGCTCCATGACTGTGGGGGTCTGGGGGCTGTGGGGGGCCTGTCCTGCTCCATGGCTCTGGGGGTCTGGGGGTTGTGGGGGGGCCTGTCCTGCTCCATGGCTGTGGGGTCGGGGGGGTTTGTGGGGGGTCTGTCCTGCTCCATGGCTGTGGGGGTCTGGGGGCTGTGGGGGTCTGTCCTGCTCCGTCACTGTGGGGGTCTGGGGGGCTGTGGGGGGTCCTGTCCTGCTCCATGGCTGTGGGGGTCTGGGGGGGCTGTGGGGGGGTCCTGTCCTGCTCCGTCACTGTGGGGGGTCTTGGGGCCAGTGTAGGGGGCCTGAGGGGCTGTGGGGGGCCTGTCCTGCTCCATGGCTGTGGGGGTCTGGGGGCTGTGGGGGGCCTGTCCTGCTCCGTCACTGGGGGTCTGGGGGTCGTGTGGGGGGGTCTGTCCTGCTCCGTCACTGGGGGCTGCCCCGCCCGTCCCGCCACCCTCATACTCCCGGCGTGGCCACTCTGCAGGTCGCCGGACCGGAGGCGCCTTTTCCCCAGTCGCCCTCCTCAGAGCCGCGGAGTTCTCGGGACCCCGTGTGGCCTCCAGTCCACAGGCTGTTCGGAGCCGCAGCCCCAGATGCCGCGCTGTGGAGACCGACCGGGTCAGCAGCGCCTGGGGGCTGGGCAGGACACACGTCCCTGCTGGCCGGCCGGGGAGCAGGCCCAGGGTCAGGGCACATGCATGGTGGCCTTGTCCCAACTCTGCTGGGCCATCGAGTGGGCCGCGCTGAGGAGACCGGGCACGTTCTCGCTTGCACTGAGTGGATCAAGACACTGTGCCAGGGGCCAGGCGGGTGCCAGAGGCTCCCGGACAGGACTGCCCGGCACCTCTGTTGCAGGAGCTCCAAGAGGAGGAAGACGGCACATGGGTTGTGGGGGCCACATGGGTTGTGGGGGCGTTGGGAGTCCGGGCCTTTCACTGCCTCTTCCTGTTAGGCTGCTGCAACACAGTCACACCAAAAGTCAGGCATAAAGAGATTTATTGGGGCAGAAGGAGATTTATCAGGACAGAAAGGATCTGGGCACTGAGGTCTGAGGATTCACTGGCCTTAGAGACCTGGAACCCGAGCCATGAAGCCTTTGCATTTTCTACACTCTGAGGGTTCCATAAGCAGGAGGGGTCTTTGCTCTCCTGCTCTAAGACAAAGCAAAAATGCAGAAGCAAATTGGGCAGTTGGTTCCATCTGGCTTTCTGGTACCTTCTAGTTTTCAAAATATCAAGCCACAGGGCCAGGTGCAAACCTCAAAAAAAGTGGTGGAGAGATCTTGGCACTCACGTCCTCCTTGCTCCTCTTTCTGGTAACACCCATATCCGTGGCCTGGTGTCTGGGCGCTTATGTTTATGCTCTGGGGGTCTGGCATGTTTTCTGACACTCATGATCCTGAGGCACAAAGTGGAGTTTAGAGCTTCAAGATAGTCACAGCAGTTCTGCTCAGCCTTTCTCTTCCCAGATCCCTGAGGGGCTTGGAGGTTTTGGGGGGTATTGAAGCCATGTGCTGGGCCCTCCTCAGACACTGCTCCAATGATGGACGTCATCCCCACCTGCCATGTGGGGACCCTCCATTGATCTGACAGTCATGTCCTGTCACAGGTCACCTGGCCCCAGAGGAAGGACCCCCTTCTGGCTCGGCCCCCTCTTCCCCCTGCCCTGCTCAGCCATCAGAGTCCACCCTGCACCCCTAGCTTCTTGCTGGCTGTCTCCGCGCAGCCTAATCCCCCAGATCCTCTCAGGTCACAGCTTCCTTCCCATGAACCCTACTAGGGCCTCAAGCACCTCATGCCTGTTCGAAGTCTGGCCCCGCCCCAGGCTTGTGTCTACAGCTCCTCCCCGGGTCCTGCCATGAGTCCGGCTGTGAGACCAGGACCAAGCCCAGTGCTGGCCG
Source organism: Cryptotis parvus (assembly GCA_021461705.1). Classification (NCBI taxonomy): domain Eukaryota; kingdom Metazoa; phylum Chordata; class Mammalia; order Eulipotyphla; family Soricidae; genus Cryptotis; species Cryptotis parvus. The sequence continues at coordinate 20,797 of JAJIBD010033851.1, read as the reverse complement.
GCACTGACCACTCTCCCCTGCCCCCACACCCCCCAATCCTTCTTGTTTCTAGCACCTCCTGATCCAAAACCTCTCTGACGCCAGAACTTAGGAAGTTCCTTCCTGGATGCAGGACCCGCCCCAGGCTGTATCCAGGTCTGGAGAGGGACACGGGATCTTCCCCACCCCATTCCCGGTTTTGCATCTCCTATAAAGAAGAAAACTGTCCTTCCAACCTCCCAGCAACTGTGGGAATTCAGGGACGTCCCCTGGATATTCTCATCAAAGGGGGCTTTGTGTGGTAATGCTCTCTCCATCTTTGACCCTCAGACTAACTTGTAGATTGGCGAGAGCTGCCACTTCATTACCTCTTGAAATAAATTCCAGGTTTGGGGGTCAGGGTACTGCCCAACCTATTGAAAAGAGAGGTGGGATCTAGCAACTGCCACCAAAACCAAGGATAGCGCAGTAGGAGTTCGAGATCCCAATGCATCCTGTGATATGACCTGGTGCCTCTCCCAGAAAGTGCTGTGCTGAACTTCACCCGACTGAGGGATTTTTGTGTCACAACAAAGGATTCCAGATCAGGCCCAATATAGACACAGTTGACTGGACCCAGTAAGGTAACCGTCCAGGAGCGCTGTCTGTCCTGGGTGCTCTCTCACTCACTGCACTCTGCTCCTACACACTTCATGACGGTTTCCAAATTCAAGTCTCCTAGGACAAGATTTTTATCTTCTGGGTGTTAGACAAGAACTCACTCTGAGCCTTGGAAGGAGATGCTCTGGTACAAATCTCCCGGACTTTCAATTGGAGTTGATGCTTTTTGTTTTCTTTTAGGTGATTAAATTGCAACTAGAAACCCCTGAATCCTGGAGCCCCTTGGGAGTGTGTGTAGAACTACAACTTTGGTGGGATATTTTTTTAAATTTTTGTTCCCTTATATTCTCTTCAAAATTGAAAGGCGATCACACATCACCTTTGTACTGTGTATTGGAGGGAGAAGAGAGGAGGGGTGCTGATCTCCAGCATCCTTTAGTTGCTGAGGAAATGAGGTGGCAGGATTGGAAGGAAGGAAGGGGGACCGGTTGCTCTAGAACTCCTGATGGATCCGCTTACCAATCCCTAAGTCATGTGTGGTCTGACGGGTCATCCTCAGCCCTGATCTGTAAGATAGAAGATCTTGCCTAGGCATATGTGATCTTAGTGGCCATCACACAATCACTCTGCTTCTCACATAATCAGTCCATATCAATCTTTCCAATCAAGTGACCACACCTGAGTATAACCTATCAGGTAGAGAAACAGCTAAGGACATAGAATACATAATATGTATCCTAACTAAAGAGAGATAACAGTTGGGGAAACTATTGGTCAGTTTAGGCCAGGATTCTGAGCCTGCCCGGAGAGATAGAGAGGCCTGGACTTGCCCAGGAGGAAAGAGTTGGAGAGCACGGAGAGTCTTTGGGGAGTTTTTGGAGAGAGTATTTGAGAGATTGTGTTGGAGAGAACAGAGAGTTGGAGAGAGTGCTGAGAGAGAGAGGGTTGGAGAGAGCTGGAGGGTGTTTGCCGAAGAGAGTTTGGGAGCAAAGGGAGAGGAGAGAGAGTGGGGGCCTGCTAGACAGCTGCTGTGAGAATCCCAGTGGGCCTGCCTGCCAGAGAAGCTGCTGGGAGAGAAAGGGGTTCACCAGACCCCAATACAGTCAGTCGGCTACATCGAAAACTGATGTCTGGCACCCGAACAGGCTGAACAAGCAGTTAATCATCCGGTACCTGGACACAGCGAGTAAACAACATGATTCCCTTTGGGGTTTTGGGTTTATTAGCCCCTTTACTGGGGACGGGAACTGTTGCCCCCTCCTTTAGAAGTAGCAACATTTCTAGTTTGCTCTATCTTCTAGGCGGCTTTATGCTGCTGTGGTGCATGTATCTACAAATAACAATAATTAAGTTGAGGGGCTGGAGCAGTAGCCCACGGGTGGGCGTTGCCTTGCGCGGCTGGCCTGTGTCGGCCTGGGTTCGATTCCCGGCATCCCATAGGTCCCGAGCCCGCTAGGAGTGATTCCTGAGTGCAGAGCCAGGGTAACCCTGAGCTTGCCGGGTGTGCCCAAAAAAAAAAAAAAAATTAAGTTGAATTTAATGTCTACATTGTCCCCAGAAGGGAAAGAAGCGTTCCCAGGAGTCACACGCCTACAATCTAAAAGCCTTCCCAAGGCCAGTAATGTCAAACCATAGGGCCCCTCATCAACAGACCCAGGTCACCAGATTGAGGAGGAGGGTGAGGTGGGAAGGGAAGTGGGCGAGGAGCAGAGTAGGGCGGACACTGAGCAGGGTGAGAGGCAGCAGCAGTTGGGAACCTGTTCCGCATGTGGAGAGGCAACTGCTGCCGCCTGCCCAGAGGGCCCTGCAGAGGCTGTTAAGTGATTTTTAAGAACTCCAGCAAACTATAATCAAGTTGTAACAGACCTCTGGTGATAGGTATGATAATCTTACATGCCATGCACAAGAACCCAGAGCTGGCTGGAACTCACCATCACACTGATTTTAGGTAACTCTTAGCATTTTTCATTAGCACTTTGCAACCATGACTTTCAAGAGTATTTCCTGAACAATCGATCCTGCCCAATTAGGGCATTCCCCAATGGGCAGATAATTCTAAGCTATTTTCAGCCATCCCATAATATTTTCCTAGATTTTGAAGCTGGGGCTTGTAGGATAGAGAGCTTTAACAAGGTTCGCTTATTCTCCAGAGGATCACATTTCTTATTTTATTTTTTATCACATTTCTTTGAACTATATATTCTATTTTCCAAAAAGTCAGACTGATACTTAAATTCTACCTTGAACTTTGTCTTTATTTTTTTAGCAACTTCTCTCTTCCAGACAGGTGCCCCAACAGTAGCCAAAGAATGAAACAAACCTAGAAGGGACCAGGTAGGGCAAGGAGATAGGATTGAACTAGCAGATGCCAAAAAAAAAAAAAAAAAAAAACTGTGAATCATTTCCAAGAAAACAAAGAACTCTAGCTGCCACTGATAATTCCCAATCTGTGACCTGGGAAAGATAATGGATAACGTACAACTGCACCCTCACAGAGTTCCCAAATGGAGTCAGACCAAAGCAGGCTTTGGGTGTATGTGTAATTGCTAACGACAACCTGAACAGCGTATGAACCCTTAGCGAGTGTAGCCTAGCTAAGGGGCCAGTCAGCCTTAGCCGCCACTCCCTAACCCAGACCCCCATCCAGTCTACCTGGAGCTCACATTTGCCTGGCCCCTCTCACCCCACTTCCCTTTGCACCATCTTCTCCCCCCCCCACCCCCCCCCGGCCAGGTCAGTTTACTCCGGTGGCATCTGCAACAATTTCCAGTGTGAGCAAGAGCAGACTCCATAACTGGAGAACAAAGTAGAAAGTGGGAAGGGCCTAAGACGTGAACTGGAGACAAGACAGAGACAAGGGACCCGGCCCCCAGGTTCCAGTCTTAAAGAGCCGATTCACTAATAAGGCAAAGGGCTGAACTTGAGTCCAAAGAAACTTATCCTGAACTCTCAGAAACTGGGAGGCAACATCCAGCAAACTTCCTGGGTCTTGCTACTGTACTCCCGCATGTCCCCAGGTTCAACAGCGAGCTGACTCCACTTGGGCTTCTTGCTCCTAGCCAGCGACTACAGTTCATGCTCGAAATCGAATGGGATGATACAGGAACACAGCAGTATTGCCAAGGAGCAGACAGAAGGGCCTGCCAGGGCTATCTGAATGGAAGGCTTGTCTAGGCAGAGGAGAGTGCAGTTAGGACAGCTGACTTCCAGGGAAACCATGTGCCCTTCCAAGAACACAGGGTGGGAACCGGAGGTTGAATTCCTTGGATCCCTTCTTCATGCTGTCTGCCCCCATGGTGGGAAATTCTCTCAGAGTCTTCGCTGCTCTGTGGTGTGCTCAGGGACTGTAGAAACAGCTGCGTTCTCGGGTGCTTCCTCAGGCCAGTCAGATATTCAAAATTGCAAGTCTCTCAATTCTGAGCTACCGTTCTGAGTGCTGGGTGAGCATTGGCTGTGTTTGACACTAATCTATAGGTCGGTATCGGCTGGGTCTTCCTTTTTCTCCCCTACCTTGTGTAGGATCCGTATGTACAGGCTTTTCGAAAAACAGTGGAGGCCTTCAGAGCGAGTTCCTGAGCATTTAATGCTATGTCTGTGTCTAAGAAAGACTGAGTACTGGCCTACCTTTGACTGCTTTATTGACCCTAATTTCCTCACTCCGAGCCTGTTGTGGCTCTTCCCTTTAGGTGCTCTGCGAACAACTGTATTTCATGTGCCTTTGGACATGGCAAAACCAGCGCCATCCCACAGGAAAGAAACCAGGGGTAAATTCCTTAAGGTTTTAGGATCCCTGCCAATGTTTAAGAATGAGTCTGGTCAGTTCAGAGAAACTCTGAGGTTGAGATATCCGAAGACATCAGACACTCCAGGGTTAGGCTTGGGAAGGATCAATTTTACCTCGAGTTCAGGGATGATGTGGGTGGGAGGAGGCTCCCAACAAAAACACCACATGAAATGTTGCTCGAGGCCTGGCTCCTTTCTTGGAAGTCTAACAAAATTGCCGCACTTGATCTGGACTCACAAGCCCATGCTGGGCGTCACTCAGCAGCCAACCTTCCTGGCGGAGCAGAGCTGCTTGTCTGAGGTGGTCTTGACTGAGGCGTTCCCTCATCAGATCACTGATGGGTCAAAGGTCGGGTGTTCAAAGGACGCACTGAAAACATTTCATCCCCCTTGCAGATCCATGAAAGAAACCCAGACTTCTACTCGCTGGCATGGTCCTTTTCTTGCTGGGTCACATTCTCTGAGTTTCTGAGCGAGGCAGAGTGAAAGGTCTGGGTCTCTCACAGTCATTTGTTCCCTTTTTGTTCTCAGCATTGCAGAAGAGCCAGGAAGAGAGCAGAGGAACAAGAGGTCGGGAACGGCCACTATCTCCTCGCCAGGAGGGCCAGACTCTGAGGATGTCCACTGTGGACACTCCATCCGAGAACTCAGCACTCTCAGAGCTGCCGTCGGTGAACAAGCATAACTTGGGACTTTGTCAGATTTTTCTCTCGGGCACTGGCGCCCCACTAGGTGGTGTCAAGAGACGCTGAGGCACCATTTCTGTTCTCGACTCTCCACTTGCTGTCCTCTGGGTTGCCTCGGATGGTTTCATCCTTTGTAAAGGAATCCAGCAGCAGATGTAAAGGAAGCTGCCATTTCCTTTCACCTCCTGAGCTTCTGAGACTGGCCTGCCCGGGGCTCCCTCCGGGCCCAGGTAGCGGATCTGTCTCGCTGTTAGCCCCTAGACCGCGCTCTCCTGAGTTCCTTGGCCAGCCATTCCTTTGCAGTCAAGAGGAGGCAGCAAGAACCAAGGATATTTTTATTACAATACAGTGACTGGTCTCTGCCCTTTCCAGATCAAGTTCCAGGACGAGGTGCTGCCCACTGCAGTCAGGGACAGGCTGTGAGTGAAGGTCCTGAGAGAAGGCGTGAAGGGGATCCAAAGTCACGGGCGTGAAGAGGGAAGGGAGCGGAGCAGGCTTCAGGGCTGCACCTGCCCTACCTGGCTGGTCTGTTTCAGCAAGGGCTTCCGGCCAGCCTGGGAAGATGCTGTTTCCTCCGGTCCGCGTTGACCATCCTACTCTGGGCCTAATCACACTCTTCTGCCCCAGTTTCCCGACCCCGCTTGTCCGGGGTCGGGTCTCTTTAGGGACGTTGTAACTTTGTCAGTATCAGGTGGCTCTCAGCCATCAGAGCTTCTCCCAGGAATCCGAGTGAGCCCATTGCCCACCGCCGCCTCACACCACGACCTCCCTGGGAGTCTCCAGTGAGACTCAGTGAATCCTGTTTTCCAACCAGAGGAGCCTTTGTCTCTGAATCCCTGCCCTCTCCGCAGTAACCTGCTGTTTCCCCAGAATACCTCTGCTCCCAGCAGTGGATGCTGGCCTGTCGAAGTAGCACTGACCATGCGGCCTCACACACAGGTAACGCCGCTGCAGCTCCATGTCCATCCGTTTTCCTGGCTCTGCTGTGCGGGAGCAGACAGTCACCCGTGGGGCTTAAACCATTCTCCTGGCTCAGACTCATACCAGCAGCTACTTCCCTTCCTCCTCGCCATCATGAGATGGTAGCGTGGAGATTCAAGTGTGGGGCTCAGGCCTTCTCTGCTGCTCCCTCTGCCACCGGATCCGTACCCCGGAGGGGCACACAGGAGGGTGTTTCCTCGTGTGGAAAGGAAAGGGCATGCTCCAAGGCACTGAGCCAGTTCTCAGAGCACTGTGTGACTTTTTACTCATCAGTGTGACTCCAGCGTCTCCTTCCCTTATGGAAGAGCAGTGGGAAAGGGAATGAGATGAAAAGACACAAGAAGATCCCATGGGCTCAGCCCAGGAAACATTCCCAGCTCATATGAACCCTGCACAGCTCTGCCTTCAGCTGTCTATTCTCAACGACTGTTCCCTGACTCCTTTCCATAAGATCCCAGATGAATCCACGGAGCAACAATCAACACTGCTCCTCCTCCATTGCCCTGCCCTGACCTGGAGGCTGGGTCCCCACAGTCCCTACCCACATCCCAACCTCTGTGTTTCACCGAAGTTCATTCTCTACTCCCAGGCCTCCCTTCTGGTCTTCGGCCTCACGTTAGGATCTGTGGGTTACCATCCTTCCTCAGCCTCCCCACCCTTTCTGGGGTTTCTGTTCTGCTGTGATAAGCGTTATATCTGAGGGGTGCCTTGGTCCCACCTGATGCATGAGTCTGTTCACCAAAAAATGGACATTGTGAGCCACAGAGAAACCTAAATAGTTCAGTGAGTGCACCTCAAAGATTCCAGAGGGATTGGGGGTGCTCAGGAATGTTTTAGCTTAAGGACACATGGGGGACAGTCCCGATACACCGATCCTTAGAGCTCTAAGGGGCTCTAAGGTCCCCTTAGAGCAAGAGCACGTGACTGGGAGATGTGTTCAGAAAGGGTGTGGCTTAAAGTGAAAGAGAAACACAGTGAAATAGGGGCGGCGACCCCAGGCCAAGAAGAGAATTCATGGCTGCTAGCAAGGGAGACAGTGCTGCTTTCTGAGAAACCCCACGGCGAGAAGACAGAAGAGCCTCTGCAGCGGTAGTTGGTGATACGCTCTCACCTCCTGGGAGTTTTCCTTCACTGAGGCAATGGAATCAAAGGTCCCAGAAACCCAAATTACAAAATGTCCCCAAGGTCACAGAAACAACTTGGATGCAGAGATGGCGAGAGAAGTAACGCCTCCCCCAAGGCCTCAGAAGTGTGAACTCACCTCAGCCGGAAATGCTGATGCCACCCCCGTGCCAGCCCAGTGGACATGGAGAGTGACAAGACCCGAGACCAAGGAGGCAGCGGCTCTGGGGCCTCTCACAGGCTGGCCCGTGCCCTCCCCTAGGCCGGCAAACAGCAGCGGCTGTGGCCCAGTGTCCTCGGGAAGTGCCAAGATAAGAAGCTCGGCTCCCCCTCTTCCAGCTGCCAAGAAAATTTGTTCCTTGGGCACCAAAAGACAAGAGCTTGCTAGAGGAGGCGCGCCAGGGCCTGGGTGCTGAGAGCGCTCCCATTCTTTGCTTTCAACTGCAATAATCAGTCAATACCTTAAGATCACTCTCTTTAACCGCAGCTGTGCTTTGAAAGAAAAGGGAAAAAGAGAACTTGTTAAAGAAAAGTAAAATAACTCTTCAAATTCCTGTAAAGATGCCTGGGCAGTGCAGGCTAAACATCTTCTGGCCATTATCAATAACTTGGCGACCAGGAAAGATTCTGAATCACGTAAATCGGTAAATATTTTCATATTTCTAACATAATTTCCTCAGCCATGCTGACTATCCATCATTCATTGGATATATGTTATTTAGGCTAATATGAACCAACAATCTAATGCATTCCTTTTTTTCTCTTTAACTTCCCAGGCCCTGTCAGAGAAAGGACAGCACCTGCCGAACTCTGGGCAAGAGACGACGAGGTGAAGGAAAAGAGAACCGTGAGGAGGAAAAAGGGAGGCCACAGCCGCACAGAGCAAGGGAGGCCGAGAGTAGAAACAGCTGTGGGAGCAAAGAGGAGAATGTTTGGGCCCAGCAAGAGAAGCCCAGAGGGAAAGCGCGGAAAAGAAAAGGAATGGGGGGTGTACACCCACTCCCACCGCGCCTAGAAACCTTCGCACTCGACAAAGCACTTCCACACCACAGTCACTTGCTTGTTGCCACATTAAGAGATTCGCTGCCCCCACCCCCTCCCCAAGTGATCATTTACATCTTGGACATGAGCTTGGAGTATAGGAGAAAGGAGCGGCTGCAGCAGTGCCTGGAAAGCCCTAGTTACCCAGAGCGCCTTTGAAAAGCAGAAGTCAGGCGCCACCCACTTTTGCTCCCTGACACAAGGCAGGACCTGTCGGGCCACAGCACAGGTGGGCTTTCCCTCACCCAGTGTCCTCCCTGTCTTGCCCTGTGCCTCATACCCCTCTCCTCCCCGGCTCCCGGTGCCTGTGTCCCACCACTAAGGTGCCTCCAGCTCAGGCAAAGGAGCCAACAAAATCCCTGAGCCTGGACCGTCCTACTCAAACCCCACACACCAGTGGAGGTCACCCAGGGCAGGGCAGCAGCAGGACTGGGTTGGGACATCTGCCCCCCAGAGCAGAGCCACAGCCCCCCCAGAGCAGCCTTGGAGAGATGACAGAGCTACAGCCCAACTCTTGGGCTGGGGCCCTGCCCTCCCTCTGATGCTCACTATTCCTAATTATTTACTAAATGTCTTTTAGTTCCCAAATAGAGTGCTTAGTTGCAACTGGAAGACTCGTGAGATGGCTGCTCCAGTGCTCTGATAACCCACTGATCTCCTGATTATCGCTGTCCTGATAGTTGACTCATTGCCCTGGCCACTACTGCTGCTATTGTAGAAGCAGTTCTTCAAGCCTGGGTCAGTCCCAGGCTTCCATAGAACTGGGCAAAAGACTCTCACCATTGCTGGACATTGCAGGCTGCAGTCAATCATGACATTGTGTAACAATTGGACATTTTGCAACAAACTCTGTTCTGTGACTGACAGACTGGATTCTAGTTCCTCCACTGTGTCACCCAACAAACTTTGTTCTGGATCCAAGGACTGAAAGACTATTATAGTTCCTCCTTTGCACATAACTCCATAGATAGAATGGGTCCGCTTATATTTAGGACCAGAAGAGGTACTATTTCCTTTATGTTGACATGTTAATTCCTAGCATCCATTATATTCCCTAACTAAAATCCTCTATCCCCTATAAAATTTAAGTTCCTAAAACCCAAAAACACAGCATCCCATCATAGGACTAGATGGACCCAGGGCAAGCTGAAAGCTACCCTGGCTTCAACATGAGATGAATATAGCTCAAGATTCCGGAATGCCATGATCCTGTGCTTAAGGATCTGAAGTCATAGAACAAACTCTATGATAATTCCAAGGCATGCATATGCTTAAGGACCCTATAGGGATGATAACAAAAAAAATAATTTTTGTGCTTGAGGAATAGAGCAGAACCTGGCAAGCTACCTGTGTCATATTTGATATGCCAAAGCCAGTAACAATTATAGACCTCATTCCCATGACCTGAACAAATGGTTTGAGGCTCTTCATGTTCCTGAAGTGAGCAAATGCCCTTGGGCTACTCTAGCATGCCACAGGAAGTATGGAGATGTTACTGGAGCCTGCTGGAGCACATCGATGAACAACAGGAAGACAAGTGACAAGTGCTTGAAGGATGTAGTTGGTTATGTAACGAGATGTCCCTCTACCTGTATTTCTTCCTATAGCTATAAAAAAAATTAGAGAAGGGGGGCTGTTGTGGGCCGCCCCTTATCCTAACTAAAGAGGTAACAGTTGGGAAACTGTCAAGTCTGTTGAGGCCAGGATTCTGATTGACCGAGAGAGAGGTGGTAGAGCAGCGCCTGGCCTTGCCCAGTGGGAGTGTGCGGGGAGAGCAGGAGAGCACAGACAGTCTTTGGAGTGTTGAGTGCCGAGAACTGGAGAGAGTGCTGAGAGTTGGGGAGACAGTTTGCTAGCAGAGGGGGAGAATGGGGCCTTTTGGACAGCCTGCTAGGAGAATCCTGAGTTAGAGGCGACTCAAGGCTTGTGACCTTAGGGCAGGCAAAACGTGGGGCCTCATCAGGTCAGCCCCACAGACCAGCCCCCACAAGCCAGCTCCACAGCCGGCTCCCCAGGCCTCCAAGGTCAGCCCCACAGACCTGCACCGCCGCACTGCTGCCTTGATCCTACAGGGCGGCGGCGAGACATACACTTGAGACACTAGCGCCATGCCAGGGGACTGAGCATGCGTGGGGGTGACATAAGGTTGTGTTTCCGCCAAGGGAAAGGAAGGGGGCAGTGAACTCTTAGCCCCCTATTGAGATGCACAAATCATGTGCCCACCACACTTCCTCGCTGAGGGAACTCGGGGGGGGGGGGAATCTCAGCTTTCAGGAAACCGGTGAGTGGCCCATCCCACAGGCCAACGTTCCAATCTTCCACCAATCCTGGCCCTGCCCTGGCCTTGACATTCCTCTGCCCACGCCCAATCCCAGCCTCTGCTGAGGGAAGAGTTCCTGGTCTACCAACCACTCCTGGCCACTGGCACGGCCATCCCCATGAGCAGAGAGACAAACCACTCCCAGCTGGCAGCTCAGCTACCCTCTCCAGAGCTGCCTTTCAGGTCCTCCTTGGCCTGGGAGACCCCGGAAATGATCTGGATTCAGAAAAGGAAGTCAACTGGGTTACAAATCTCAGTGCTTCAAAGCCCCGAGGGGGAGTGGGCAGCACCTGCAGGCAGCAGCCAGCAAGTAGCACAGACTCAGCCTGGGCCATCATCGCCCCTGGACCTGGGGCCCCAGACCTCCGAGTCAGACGCACTCCAGCTGAGCGATCTCAGTGCAGAGGAGGCTCTTGCTGCCTGCTCAGGGAGACCACGAGAACCACCACCACAGCTGCCCGACCATGTGGACATCAAAGGCCACTGCCAGGAACATGAGCAGCCAGCTTCCCACAGAGAAATCACAGCTTAGGGCCCTTGGCTGGAGAAGCCAGCGGGCGGACTCTGCAGAACCCTGGACAGCTCTTGCGGCTTCCAGGGATACCTGTGTTAGGACAACAATCTGCTGCGTGGACACAGCCCCCGTGAGCTGGGACAGCAGCAGCTGAGGCCACAGTGGGTGCAATTCAGGGAAAAAGACCTTCCCTAGGCCACGTCCAGGCCCTCAGCCAGAGCACCAGGGTGTGGCCATGCCGACACACCCCACTGACAGTGTTGCCCTTCATGGTAGCTGTTGGGGGTGGGAGTAGGCATGGGGAAAGAGCAGGGGCTCAGGCAGCTCTCACACAGCCCCACTCCCTGGAGACCCCTGAGAAGCAGAAATCAGGTGGCCCCAATTCCCGAGGAAGCTCCGGAGGGCTCAGCCTCTCCTGTTCCCTGCTTCCACCCTGGGCTTGTGCAGTGGAAGCCCCGAACCCTGGCCTTGATGAGGGCAGGTGGTTGCCAGGGGAAGGCGCTTAGTGGCCCTGAGCTGCCAGTGGCCGGTGATTAAGGTAGGGGTGCTGACACCTGTTGTGTCGTGAAGCTACGACACTACTTCTGGTGAAGAAACTACTTCCACATCTGCATGCCCTCAGCGGCGTTCCGGGACACCTCGTGACACTTGGTCCTATCTATGTGCACAGAAAACTGGAATCCGCCTTCCTCTTCCCACCTCATCATCCACATCCCTTTCCCCAATAACCTTTGTGATGGGGACAGATCGATAGTACAGTGTATCCCCAGAATCCCATATGGTGCCCAAGCACCGCCAGGGAGGTAATGCCTGAGCGCAGAGCCAAGAGGAACCCCTGAGCTTTACTGGGTGTGACCCAAAAAAAAGCAAAATATAAATGAATAAACTAACTTTGTCATCTGACCATCAGTGTGCAGCGTGTGTGATGGCATCTCCCAGCTTTCCCACGGTGCATGGAACTTGGACCCAGCAGTCCCGGATCGCATAACCGTCCGGTGTTCCGGAGCTGCTCCAACAGCTACAGGGGACCCCAGCCCTGCCTTGATCCCAGCCTAACGCTCCCTAACCTCTTCCTGCCCTGAACTTGCTGAAACCTCCCTTTCCTTCCATCTGTTCCCTCCTCCAGCCCCCTTGCCCTCCCCCACGTGTCCCTGTCGCTATCAGGCTCAACTCCCCGTCAGGGCAGGAGGCGGCAGTGGAAGACCAGGGGTGGCCTGGTAACCTCAGAGACACAGGCCAGCTCTGCTGACGAGCACCTGGCCCTGAAGGTAGCTGTGACCAGGAGGTGCCGCGGGGCAGTGAGGCCAGGCTCCGCAGAGCGCAGTAAGAATATTTCGCAAATGGACATTAGCACAAACTCCGAAGGTCAAATACAGGAAAGCTGGTGGCCAGCTGATGCCATAAAGGTTAAAATGTAGGGCCCGAGCCTTGTAGGCAGTGACCAGAGTTCCATTCCCAGCATCCCATATGATCGGACATTGCTGGGACTGACCCAAATCAAAAAATAAAAACAAATGCAGTGCCCAGCCTGAGGGGCAGCTTGGAAAGACCCCCACCAGGCATGGTCCACACAGCCCACCCTGAGAATGCAGCAGCCAGTACACGGGCCCTGGCCCTGAAGAGCGAGCAGAGACCAGTTCAGCTGGGTGCAGCGCCTCAGAGCTGTGCTTCGGAAGGGGGAGGAGATTCCTGCTCGTCCCAGCAGCACTTTGGAGAAGCAAAACTCTGGCCCCAGTGTCCTCCCCGAGTCCTGCCCACCCCAGTAAGTCTGAGGAGGTCTCAGCCTTAAAGGTGCAGCGGTCGCCACAGAGCCACATTCTCTCCGCGCTGCCCTCATCTGCCGCTGCCCTGTCCGGACATCCTGTCTGCTCTGTCCAGGTCAGCCCACCCCCCGAGCTCGGCCTCTCCCTTCCATTCCTGGCCTCCCTCTTCCCTTCTCTGTCCTAAGCCCACCCTCTACTTCTGCTGAGAGGTGTCAGGGATTCCAATCCAGTCCTGAGGAGATGGAGGCCAGGCGCCTCCCAGCCAGCGCCTACTGCCCTAATCCTCATCTGCGCCACCTCTCCCGCTCTGTCTTCCTGTCATGGAGGAGGGGGACAGTGACAGACGGGCCGCTGCTCATCCAAGCCCGTGTCACCCCAGGGAGCAGGGAAGCACAGGCCCACAGGTTGAGCCTCTCCTGGGAAGTTGGAAGGGGAAGAGAAAGCACCAGGACCCCGACTCTGTGCTGGGCACAGCGTGGGGCTTCAGTCAGGGCGACGCCACCTCATCGCCCTGTGTGTGCCACTCTGGCAGGAACACAGGTCCTGGGCCAAAAAAACCAAGAGTGCAGGACACCACCACAAGCTCAGCCACACCAGCACAGTCTTGTTGGGGGAAAAGATGAGAGGAGGTGAGGCCAGGGTCAGCCACACCACACCCCGAGGCCAACTCCAGGCGGTCAGAGAGAAGGTCACCGACCTCAGTTAAAGAAGAAAAACGACCTCCACAGCCCTCTTACCTCCTGAGCCCGTCGGTCCAGTGGTAACACCGACAACCAGTGCTTTCTGGAAAATCCAAGGTTGTGCTGAGGGAAACCAAGGGAAGGGAAGTCCTGGGCGGGGGCCCCGATTCCCTAGAACACTTCTGAGAAGCAGGAATCGTGCGCTATCCACTTGCTTACTGAGGGACTCGGGGAATCTCAGCTTTCAGGAAAACGGCGAGTGGCCCATGCCACAGGCCAACATCCCCGAATCTTCCACCGATCCCTGCCCTGACATTCCCTCTGCCCACGCCCAACCCCAGCCTCTGCTGAGCGGAGAGTTCCTGGTCCCCCTACCAACCACTCCTGGCCACTGGCACGGCCATCCCCACTGAATAGACACACAAACCAGACCCCAGAAATGATCTGGATTCAGAAAAAGGAAGTCAACTGGGACAGACAGTTTCCTCTCAGAAAAATGAAGTTTCGGGCCCTTGGTGGAGAAGCCAGGGAGCGCAGCAGGCCCTTGGACGGCGCGTCCAGCCTCTGAGACCTGTGTAAGGGGGAGCATGAGGCAGGCGCCCTGCTGACAGCCCGCTTACAGTGCTGCCGTTCAAGGCCACCCGGGTGGGAGCTGGGGGGGGGCCCTCACGGAACCCCAATCCCTGGACACTTCCATGGGAACTGGGGCAGCCCTCACAGAACCCCACTCCCTGGACACTTCCATGGGAGCTGGGGTGGCCCTCACGGAACCCCAATCCCTGGACACTTCAGAGAAGCAGAAACCAGCAGCGGCTCCCTTCGTGCAGAAGCTCGAGGATGGGTCTGCCTTCACCAAAAGGGAGGGGGCCACAATTCATCAATATTCTGCTCCCCGGGAAGGAAGCAGGCCTTGATCAAGGCGGCAAAGTCGGGCGCAGAGCTGGGCGCTCGGGTGTGTGAGCGGGCGGGTGGGGAGCACAGAGGGTGCGGCCTCCTGGGGAAACTGCAGGTCCTTGCTGAAAACGCCCCCGGGAGCTATTCCCTTCCCCAGCTCATCTCGAGCTCCAGTGGTGAGATGCCGAACTGTGGAGTCCGGGGAAGGACACTGGGCACAGGGGCTAAGAGGGGGAAGCGGTGCCTCAAAGTGGAGGGAGGACACGTGGAGCAGAGGCCCGGAAGGGACGCCCTGGGGAGTGCGCTGCGCCCTCCCCTGCTGGGTGCCCGGGGGGCGCTCCTGCCCTCGGGAGTGCCCGAGACTATAAGCAGGCGGCACAGACGACAATGCATGACCCACCCATGTATCCACTCACCCATCACTGGGTAGGTGCCTCCTATGGCGTCCCTGTGTCCCTTCACCATGCTCTGCTCTTGGCGTCATAGGACATTTCTCCAGAATTCAACAGCCCTGGAAGCTAGGTGACAGGTTCCCAGTATTTGGGACCCGCCACAGACCATCACGTAGGGAAGAAGGCACAAAACCCCACTTCCGCTTTTGCTTTTGCTTTAGGGGCTACAGCCGGCAGCGCTCATGGCTTACCCCGGCTCAGTACTCAGGAATAACTCCTGGGGAGGGTTGGGGGGTCCTATACATGGCTGGAACTTGAACAACCCATGTCAGACCTTGCAAGGCAAGTGCCCTGCCCGCTGTACTATCCCTCCGGCTCCTGTCGCCACTTTTAAGAGGTCTTGAGGGAACATGGACTTAGTGGGAATTTTCCTAGAGGGCACTTGAGGTAGTATTTTCTAGGAATGCTTTCTGAATTTGTTTCTGAACCAAAACACATGAGGCTGTGGAGATGACTCCAAACCTGAATATAGGCCTCTAAGTGGAAGCTGGCTCCAATCCATAGCACCACGTGGTTCCCGAGCTGGGAACAGACCCCGCCTCCTATCCCCACGCCCCAAACAGGAGTGAAACCAAGTCCGGAAGTTCATGCCAACCTCGTATCTCTCTGACCAGAGCTTGTCACAGAGCAGTAGGTGCAGACTAGGTGTGAAGGACACAGACAGGGACGGAGAAAGGAGCGGGAGCTGGCCTGGCACTCGGGGCAGGGGACTTGCGGAGTGAGGAGCCAGAGACAGACTTGAACCCCTCGTGGACAGACCCTGGTACCACGGTACGTGCAATGTGGACTCAGCGCCATTCGCTCCCAGTCAGAGCCAATATCACCGTGCTATGGCGCGTGTTACTAGGTTTGCTCCTGCTCTTTGGAGTAAGACAGTGTTGTCCCGTCCTACTGTTCAGCCTCAGGCCCTAAAGCTCCATCTCCCCCAGCTCTGGGCCATTTACTGCTCTCCTCCCTCTTGCCCTCATTCCTTTCCACGTATATGGAGACTTGAGCATCAACAGTCAGCCAGTGTCAGCAGATCCTTTACAGATGGGCCCAACAATCCCTTTCTCTCAAGATCCTATAACCTCATCTTTTCCAGAACTGCTTTCAGACGAGTCACTGGTCACCAGCACACATTTCCCAATGGAGTGGGCGGATTCTACAATAGTTCGCCCCCACACTACCTGGACACATTTCACCCCACAGCAAAGTCATTGTCCTGTGATGCTGGCGAGTGACTGAGACTCCCTGGGTCCTCCTCTCCCTGGGGCCTCCTTCTCCCCCTGGGGTGCCTCTGACTTTCTTTCCATTTCCTCAACTTAGTCCACGTCCACTTGCTCAGTCGAGCGCGCAGGATTTCTGTTCACAGGAAAGCTAGAAAAGAAGGAAACAGGTTAGTCAACTTTGAATCGAAGCCTTCCAGGCGTGAAAGACAGTATATAGGGAAAGGTGCTTGCCTTTCGTGGGGCTGACCCAGATTGTATCCCCAGCACCGCATACGGTCCCCTGATCACCGGGAATCACCCAAGTGAACCGGTAATCCCTAAGCACCTCCGGGTGCGTCCCCCTAAACAAAAGCAAAAGATCAAGAATTGCACTTTTTAGGTGTGTGCTCCAGAGAAAGTAAAATATGGCACACGCACACACACACACACACACACATGTACACACATGCACGCACACGTCTTAAAAAAAGTTGGAAAAGGGCTTGTATTATTCAAAATCAGTCAAAGGGGCTCATATATTATTTTTTTAATAACACCATAAGACAGACACAAAGCTGTTCGTGATTGGGTTTCAGTCATACAACGCTGCAGCACCCGTCCCTCCACCAGTGCACATTTCCCACCACCGGCGTCCCCAGATTCCCTCCCCATTTCCCCCTGTCTGCCTCTATGGCGGGGCACTTTCCCCTGCCTCCCTCCTCCCTCTCTCTCCTTCTCTCTCTCTCTCCCTCCCTCTCTCCCTCTCCCTCTGTCCTCTCCCTCTCCCTTTTCCCTCTCTCCCTCTCCTCTCTCCCTCTCCCTCTCTCTCTGTCTCTCCCTCTCTCCCCTCCTCTCCCTCTCTCCTTTCTTTACTTCTCTCCCCCCACTCCCGTCTCTCACTCCCTCTCTCCCATCTCTTGCACATTGTGGCTTGCCATATATACATTTACAGGTTATCATGTATATCCCCTTCCCCAGACAGTATTTTAATATTTTATTAAACCACCGTGAGATACACAATTACAAAGATGTTCATAAGATGTTCATACTGGGGTTTCGGTCATAGTGTGCCAGCCCCCATCCCTCCACCAGTGCCCATTTCCCCCTCCATGAGGGGCGCCATTTTCCACATCTGGACTCCCCTCTCATCAGAACTCCACCCAGAAGAGCCTATCACAGCCCGGCTCGCTTGGCCGCGCTGCTGCCGCATGGTTCATCAATAAATGCTGGAGATCAGAGGTGACTACAAGAGTGTGCCACCCACACGGCAGAGCCTGACAAGCTACCCATGTTGTATTTGAAATGCCAAATACCAGTAACAATTATAGACCTCATTCCCATGACCTGATGGAATGGTTTGAGGCTCTTTATGTTCCTGGAGCAAGCAGCTGCCCTTGGGCTCTACTAGCATGAGACAGGTCATATGGAGATGTTACTGGGGCCCCCTCAAGCAAATTGATGATGAACTGGAAGACAGTGCTATGTCCGTGATTCCCTCCCCCCTCCCTAGCCTGTCTCCATGGCGGGTTCTTTATCTCTCTCTCTCTCTCTCTCTCTCTCTCTCTCTCTCTCTCTCTCTCTCTCTCTCTCTCTCTCTCTCTCCCTTCTCTTACACATGGCCCACACATTATTCAGTGACCAGTTAGACTCTGTCTAATCCCTGTGGAATTTCTTCTAGCCCTTAGTTACCACCTACCTCTTTTTCTTCCTTCCAGAGTCCTCGCATTAGGAAAACAGGAAAAGGATTCATTGCCCACGTTTCCAGATCTTGTGACAATCCCTGGGAGGCCTCCTCGTTGTCTGAAGCAGGTGGCGGCGCCGGTGGCTGCAGGGAAAGTTTGATAGAACAATCACGGCTATTGCTCCACTGGAACCTTTGAATATTGCCAGCAGAAAGGCAATAGCCGCCTGTGTAAAATTCATCACAGAATTACCAGACAGGCCAGCGAGGAGGGGACGGTGAGTAGGCCCCCTGCCCCTGCGCAGCAAATCTGGGGTCGGTTTCCATCACGGTGTTTGCTGCCCTGAGCGTCGTTCGGTCCTGCAGAGCCCCGAGTACAGCCTGAGCATCGCCAGGTGTGGCCTTGCATGCCTATGCCCCTTTTTTTCTTTTTGGGTCACACCCAGCGATGCTCAGGGGTTACTCCTGGCTCTGCACTCAGGAATTACTCCTGGCGGTGCTCGGGGGACCATATGGGATGCCGGGGATCGAGCCCGGGCCAGCACAGGCCAGCCAGCGTGCAAGGCAAACTCCCTACCCGCTGGGCTATCGCTCCGGCCCCCTTTGCCCCCAAATTTTTTAAAGGGGGAAGAGAGAGAGGGGGCTCTTGCCTTACCGGGCCAGCGCCCAGTGACCCCCGAACCCGCCAGGAGTCGTTCCTGAGTGCGGAGCCAGGAGTAACTGAGCGTCTCCAGATGTGGCACAGAAACAAGGAAAGGATTCCGCAGAGGCGCTCAAACCAAACTCATCGCAGCACCGTGCACGCACGGTCAGATGAACTGTGCATGAAAACTCTCAAGAGCTCCGAGAAGGACCTTGAAGGGGGCCACCAATCAACGGATCCGCCGCAGGGGCTCGCGGAGGGAGGCTTCCAAAGGCCAGCCCACCTCTGGCCTTGGCCATCCAGCCCTGCAGCGCCCTGCCCCAAGAAGGATGCGGCGCGGTGCCCGGACCCTGGGAGCTACGGTACCCGTGGGGAGGCCTTGCCCCTGGACTAGGGGCTGCTTAGCGGGGACCCTGAGCCCTCTCGGCGGGGAGCCGGGCGGTTAGCCCAACAGGCCCTCGCAGGCTGGGGTCCAGTCAGGAAGACCAGCGCCCAACTCAACCGTCCAGCAACGCGCGGTCCGGCAACGCCCGCCCAGCGTCACGTGGAGCCGTTCATGGTCGGTGGGTGCTAACGCCCCGGCTGGTAACGTCCAGCCTTGCTCGTGTCCCGCCCCGCCAGACTGGCCCAACTGCGGCCGCTCCCACCCCCACCCCAGACACCAGTACCCGTGGCCAGGGAGGTCTGCCGGAGGGTGTCCTGGGCTGTGCGTGCGGGGACCCTGAGCCAGTACCAGCACCCTGGGGCCCCACCAGCGCCAGGGCACACGGCTTCCAGGGGTCAGGGCAGGTCCAGCTGCCTGAAGCAGGCAGGCCCTGGAGCCACCTTCCCTGGTCACTTCCTTCCTGGTCACTGCTTGCCTTGAAACGAGTCATGGGGGCGGAGCGATAGCACACCGGGGAGGCGTTTGCCTTGCGAGGTCGACCGGGTTCGATCCCGGGATCCCATATGGTCCCCCAGCTCCACCAGAAGTAATTCCTGAGTGCAGAGCCAGGAGTAACCCCTGAGCATCGCCGGGTGTGCCCCCCGAAAAAAAAAAAAAGAGAAAAAGTCACTGGCAGCTTTCCATAGGCCCGTATGTACCAGCTGTGCGACCAGTTCCCGTTTACCACAGCCCTGCTAATGTAGGTATGTTTGGGGGCCACAACCCACCGTGCTCAGGGCTTCCCCTGGCTCTGCACTCAGGGGATCACACCCGGCATTCTTGGAGGACCATGTGGGGTGCCGAGGATTGAACCCACGTAGACCACATGCAAGGCAAGTGCCCTGACCACTGAACTACCTCGCTGGCCCCTGTTTTTTTTTTCTTTTTGCTTTTTTGGGTCACACCCGGCAATGCTCAGAGGTTTCTCCTGGCTCTGCACTCAGGAATCACTCCTGACGGTGCTCAGAGGACCATATGGGATGCCGGGAATCAGACCCTGGCCCGGCCATGTGCAAGGCAAACGCCCTACCCGCTGGGCTATCGCTCTGGCCCCTGCCCCTGTTTTTGACTGTACCCAGACCAACGAGAATCTCAGACCAAGGAGAACAGGTGTGTCATTGCCATCTTGATTTGGAGTCTCCAAAAATGACAGCAAACGCTATCTCATATACCTGCTGGCTTTCCCTCTGTCTTCGATTTCCTGTTGGTTTCCCTTCCCTGTTTTGTTTTTTGATGGGGTAATTGGATTGTTCATTTTTGATCCTTGTGAGTTCTTTGTAAATCTTAGATGTTATTATCTAAGATTTGTCTCCTTTATCTGAAGTATTGTGTGCAAATAAATTCTCCATTCGGTAGGGTGTCTGATTTGTACCTTGTGTTTTTACCACTGCAGAAAGTTTTTAATCTGATGTAGTCCCATTTGTTCATTTTTCTATTTCTATGTCTTTGCCATAAAATTATGTCATTGAAAGCACCTTGGAGGTTCAAATCCCGGAGAGTTCTAGCTACATTTTCCTCAATGTATTTTATGGACTCCTTTCTAATCTCAAAGTCTTTGATGAACTTTGAATCAACTTTTGTGTGAAAAACAAATCCAGCTTCATTTTTCTGCATCTTATTATCCATTTTTCCCAAAATGATTCGTTTTTACTCCACTTCATGGGCCCAGGTTCTTCATCATAAATCAGCTGACCAGAGAAGTGAGTTGTCTTTGGGTTCTCAATTCTTTTTTTTTTTTTTTTTTTTTTTTGTTGGGTCATACCTGGCAATGCTCAGGGGGTTCTCCTGGCTCTGCACTCAGGAATTACTCCTGGCGGTGCTTGGAGGACCATATGGGATGCCGAGGATCGAACCCGGGCGGCATAGGCCGGCTGCATGCAAGGCAAACGCCCTACCCGCTGGGCTATCGCTCCGGCCCCTGGGTTCTCAATTCTAAGCCATTGGTTGGACAATCTATCTTAGTTCCGTGCCCTTTCTGTTCTCATTACTGTATAATAGTAGAGTTTCGAGTCAGTGAAGGTGATACACCCAAATACTTCAGGTC
>JAJIBD010033850.1:0-33141 GCA_021461705.1 Cryptotis parvus | reverse complement strand
TGCTGTCCAGAGCCTGCCTTGAGTAGCTAGGGCCACAGCAGCCTTTATGTGTCGAACACTTTGGTCAGTGAAGCCGCTTCTCCCTGGTAGAAGATTCCTGTCCCCTGTCTGGAGAAGGCGTCTCCTCCCATGGACAGGTAAGCCCAGGCTTGACCTTGTCTTGTGGCTGACTTGGTCAGATTCCTCGCTGTCTTTCTTTCTTCAAAGAGCACAGGGCTAGCCAGTGCGCCAGCAGAAGTGTTGAGGTGTTTAGGAGTAACGACTCAGACATCAGAGCCTTCTTTTTGAGGAAAATAATAATGATAATAATGAAACTTTTTAATTTATTTTAATTTTTTCTTTTTTTGAATTACCTGAGATAGTACTCACAAAGCTGTTCATGATCGTGCCCAGTCAGTACCTCGCACTCCGGTCTCCTCCACCAGTGCACTCCCTGCCCGACACCAGTGTCCCACTTTCCTCCCACCCAACCCCCACAACCTGCCTCATGGCCAGCAGTTTCCTTCTGTTTCTCTCAGGAAGCAGTCTGAGTAGCTACAAATGTCAGCACTCTTCTTGCCTCTGTTTGTATGTGCTCCTATGTGTTTAAGCAGTATGTTTGCTCTGTGTGTGTGTGCTCTGTGAGTTTGCTGTGTATGCGTGTTTGCCAAGCGCGTGCTTGCGTGATATGTGTATGAGAAAGTGTTTGTCTGTGTGTGTGTTTGCTGTCTGTGTAGAGAGCCCGTACATGTTTGTTTTCTGTGTGTTATATTCACACAAAGAATATATACTTGTTCTTTTTTTCTTTGGGGGCCACACCCAGCAATGCTCAGGGTTTCTCCCTTGGCCTCCACACTCAGGAACCAAATTCTGGTGGTGCTCAAAAAGGACCATATGGGATGCCGTAGGATCTAACTCCAGGCCGGTTTGGGCCTGCCGCATGCAAGGCAAACGCCTACCCACTGGGCCAACGCCGGCCCTAAGAATATATACTTGTTCTTCAAGACCCTGAACGAATGGTTTTGAGGCTCTTGGTATTCCTGAAAACAACCGGATGCCATTGGGGCTACTAGTGGCACGTTTGATAGGGGCCAAATGGAAATGTTACTGGCGCCCGCCGAGGAAACGGTAGGGACAGACGCGCCTGCGACTCCCAGCATCTAGTGACCCAGTGAAGGCGTGCCCGGCGCTTCAAGCGCGGTCCACTTAGGTGTGCAAAAAAGGGCAAAAAAGTAGCCCCCTCAGCCTCGTGTTTGTGCCCTGCAGCTCCGTAAAAAGGTGTGGAAAGCTTGCGCAGCCCTGTGGTGCACACGTGGCTGCGCAGACGCAGCGCCCGCAAGACAGACATTGAGCCATCTCTGCAGTTGGCAACAGGGACTCTGGTTTCAAAGTTTTACACATTGTTAAACCTTTAAAGATGATCTTTTCTTCCAGCAGCACATCTGTTACTATATCGACAGGCGCTCGTAGCGCATTGCCTACTGACTAATTACCCAGGTCATAGTCTCAGGTGTCTTCACCGAGCCGAATTCTCCACCACTCATGAAATACTAGAATGAGAATTTGGTCCCGCAGTTAAGTGCTTTATCTCCCCTTCCAGTTCTAGGACTTAAATGGTGCTGGTCTTTGCAGCCTCTTTTTCCGCCTGTCTCGGCAGATTAAGTGTTTTTACCTACAACATCTCAAGTTTCTCACTGTTTTCTGCCTCAGGTGTGTGCATTTGCTCATGTGAGCCGCATTTAGTGAGATAACTCATCAAGTACTAACATTTTGCTTCAGTTTAAAATAATATAAGTATATTTTCATACCTTACATATTTTCATTATTTTTTTCTCCTCACATTTTTTATATAACTGGAATTTTTTCTTTATTAGTCTTATACAGAGCAGTATTTTATTAAATATTCAAAAGGGAAAACTTTTATAAAAGCCTGCTTTTTGTAGCTTTTGGTTTTTAAATATCTTTTACATTGTCTTCGTAATTAAAGTGTTTTAAACTTGCATTGGAATGGGACTTCCTAAAAAAAAAAAATGTATTTTTGTGTTGCGGCCATTTGTAGATTTATAGCATGGTTAACTCCTCAAAATGTCGCGCAAAAGGATTTTAAAATATGTCAGTGAAAGTTTGAATGGTCCCCTGTTAAATGCTATATGAATTTCACTCAATACTTTGAGAATGAGTTAAGTCGCTTCTCGCATGTTTAGTATTCATCTCAAAAGTAGACAGGCTGGAGTGTGTAGGGCACTTGCCTCAACCGCAATTGGCCCAGGGTACAGTTCTCAGCACCCCGTGAGCAGATCCCCGTGAGCACAGAGCCAGGAGTACATCAGAGCACCGCTGGTGGTAAAGGTCTGGGGAAGTAGAAGCATGACAGCATTTCAAGAGCGTATTAACTCTGTGTCTGCATTCTGAATCTGTCAGAGCCAGTTGGCGTTAGCGGGAGAAGGGCCGTTCCAATCCCAGCTCTCTTCCTCGCCAGAAGCCAGAACCACTGGGAGTGCTCGTGCCGCAGGCCCTCCGAACCCCACCTCCGGAAGGAGCGGCCGGACTACAACACCATAGGCATGCGGCTTTCGCGCAGGAAAGGGAGCCCATGGCTGCGCGGTCTGCTTCTAGGAGCCCCACGCACGCACGCACACGCACACATGGTACCAGGATACAGAGATGCCCTTGGCACTGCTCACTATTCACAGGCCCTCGAAGCCCAGGTGGGCACCAGGCAGATTTCCTCACCGTTTTCTCCAGGTGCCATAAGGAAGACCGCGCGCGCCGCAGGGGAGAGAGGCTTGCGCTTCCCGCCCCAGGCTGGGGACCTTTCTGGGTGTCACCAACTTCACAGACAGTGCGCTTACCCAACAGAACTTTCAACTGCATTGTTTATCAGATGCCACTCTCTGTGGATGAGGGGCAGGAGCTGGGAAGAAAGGGGCTGAAAGAAGCCGGTAAATCAGTAATCCTGCACTCACATACGTGGCTCCTCTCGGCCCGGCTTAGGGACCCATCACCCAGATCCAGCAGGCCACTGTGAGCCAGGAATATTCAGGGAGGCTTAGATACTTCCCCTTTTGCTTCCCACCCTACATTGCTTCTCCCTCCCAGCCCAGCTCTGGGCCACTCATTGTTCTCCTGCCCAGTGAATGCCAACTTTGAGACTCAGAATTAAACCCTACTCCTCTTACAGCTCAAGAAAAATGCTCAATCATGTATCACTTCGTTGTCACTTGTATCATTTGTCTTCCCATTGTTCATCGGTTTGCTCGCGACGTGGCACCTTCAGTAACATGCCATACTTCTCTCTCTCCTGTCATGCCAGTGTAGCCCAAGGACATCTGGTTTCAGAAATTACCTAAGTTCTCAGACCATTCCTTCAGGTCATGGGAATGAGGCTCCATAATTGTCACTGGGGCTCCTTTGCGAGATCAAATAAGACATGGGTAGCTTGCCGACCTTCGCGTGGTGGTATACTTTCGCAGCAGGCTCGGTTAACGCATTTACTGACGAACTGTGCATCCCTCGCAAAGGGAGAGAGATCAGCTTTTATGTGAGTTTTTTTGGGTGGAGCCTGATTTACTGTGAGTCTGGATGTTGAAAATGGCCACCCAGTCCCTGGCCATGTCTCACATAGCTCCTAGGGCTTGCTCAGCATGCAGGCTGCCACGCTGGCTGGACTCGAGGGAGGATTTTGGGCCTCCACTCCACCTCTCAGACTCCAGGTCGGTGGGCGTGGCCCAGCCTCCCAGCCACCTTCACACAGCCAACTGCTGGAAGACAGACACTCAGATCCACAACGCGCTGGGTCGCTTCTGAGGCCGCACAACAATCTTAGACTATAACAGATTTTAGCTACCAGGTCCTTCCCAGGACTTCATTTATATACTGTAATGACTAGCCTCTAGTTGCAACAAACTGAGAGGTTAAGGGAAATGAGGAATTATGATGTCACACTAGAACTCACACTATTGAATATTCAGATAGAGATGTCATACATCGCTCAGACCAGGGCAAGCCACTGCAACAGTGAGAGCTTAGTGAGAGAGAGAATACAGGGACAGAGACAAAGAGAAATGTGCAATAGGGGCAGGGTTTGTGTGGTGGGCGCGGTATGGGATGGTGGTGGGAATTTGGCACTGGTGGAGGGATGTGGTGCTGGAACACTGTATGGCAGAGACCAACAGGAATATCTCAATTGTATATCTCACATTGTATACGATCACGTATCTTCCTTGTTAATCATCGGTTTTCCTAGAGCGGCACCAGTAATATCTCAATATGTCCTGTCACATGCTGTAGAGCCAAGGGCATATTTGATTTTTTTTTATTATACACATTGTATAATAAAAATAAAAAAGAGAAAGAGAAAATGGCGGCCTTCCTTTGCGTGGGGGTTCCTTCTGACTTCTTGCAAGGCTCTATTAGATGGCAGGCCAGGGCTGGTAAACTCGCTCTCCCAGGACGCTCATGATCATAAATCATAATTTCATAAATCACAGTGCCTTATTAGACATTAATGTTTAAAAGGGAAGAAGGGAAAGAAAGGGATAAAAGATAAGTAAAGAAAATCTCTCTTGAAAATGACTAGGAAACCAGATGAAAAAAAAAAAAAAAAGACACACCTTTCACAAGAGCCAGTTTAAAGTGGGTCAGACGGGCTGGAGCGATAGCTCAGCGGTAGGGCCTTTGCCTTTGCACATGGTCGTCCTCCTGCCAGCCTGGGTTTGATCTCGGTATCCCATATGGTCCTCGAGCACCTCCAAGAGTTATTCTGAGTACAGAGCCAGGAGAAACCTCTGAGCATTGCCAGGTGTGACCCAAAAAAACAAAAAAATAAAGTGGATAAGACCAAGATCCAAAAATTATATTGAGGAAAATATAGGTAGAAAAACTCCAGGTTTTCGTGATTCAATGATATTCCATTGGCAAAGGCAACAAACAAAAATATTACATCAAATTTAAAAAGCCACACACGTTGTAAAAGAAACTTTTAGCATGTAATAAAAACAGACACCCAACTGAATGGGTGAAAAACACAGCTCAGCACACCAGATAAAGGATTCAGATCCAAGATAGAAAAATCACTCACAAAAGTGAACTGAAAAAATTTAAAACCTTTACTGAAAAAAATGGAGAAATTTAAAGAAACCCGTCTGTTTCTCTGAAGAAAACAAATGGTAAAAAGGTCATTAAAAGTGCTCATCATCACTTATCAGGAACCCAATGAAGACAATGAGAATGGCACCTATCGTAAAAAAGGGGAACAATTTGTTGGTTTGTTGACAAGATTGTTGTGAAAAAGGAACTCTCATCAACTGCTCTTAGGAATATTGTCTGTCTTTAATAAACTATATTGTCTGGTTTCCTGTGGAAACAGAAGAGTAGAATCTCCTCCCAGAAAACAGCTGTTAATTCCCAGCAAGTCCAGCTCTTGGTATCCACTCCAAACACAAAAACTCTCATCCTGAAGGACGATCACACCGCTTATTCGCTGGGTAGCACTTTCTAACACAGCTAGAACATGGAGTCAACCCAGGCATCCAACAACAGG
Organism: Cryptotis parvus; assembly: GCA_021461705.1. Lineage (NCBI taxonomy): Eukaryota > Metazoa > Chordata > Mammalia > Eulipotyphla > Soricidae > Cryptotis > Cryptotis parvus. The sequence continues at coordinate 27,620 of JAJIBD010033850.1, read as the reverse complement.
TGAATAAGGCAGATGAAGGCGGAGTGTTCTTCAGCGGCGAGGAACGCTGAATGGTCAGTCGACTGGAGGCTGGGCGCCTCAGCATGATGCTTGGCCCCCTCATTATCTGTGGTCTATAGGGTAACAGGCGGCAGAAGGAAGGTGTGAAGGGGATATTCCAATTACCCTCAGTACTTAGATTATAGAAACGAGGAAAGAAATTCCATAGGCGCAGGAGGAGTCAGACGAAGCAGACAGGCGTAGCGTGGTGGTGCATGTAATACTAGACTGCTGTAAGGAGAGGTTTTCAAATGTCAACCACCAACCTTTAAACATAAGTTCTAGCCTGTATGGGGCCGGCTTGAGGGGTGGCTGGGAAAACGGATGTAATGGTGGAGGGAGGTGGCAGAGCGTGGGATCACCGGTGCTGGCTTACTGGATGCTCAAGTCATAAATCACGCACAACCTGCAAGCCACGATGCTGTGAAGGCGGAACGCGGACAGGACTGACTCAATGGAATCCACGTCGGATCTCACTCGTGGTGGGATTTGACAAGTTGAAAACACGTATTCACTTCACTTGATCACTTGAACTCCCGTTATTCATCGATTTGCTCGAGAAGCGGGCGCCCAGTAACATTCCATTGACCTTAATACGTGCCAATGTAGCCCAATGGCATCTGGTTGATTCAGGAATATGAAGAGCCTCAAACCGTTCCTTCAGGGTCTTTACAAGGAAGTCTGACCATCTTGTAGTGGGTGGCCACATGATCTTTTGACATCCCGTGGGATCCAGTCGTAATGGCTCTTAGTCCAGCGGTTGTCTCCAAATCGCATTACATGTCCAGCCCATCTGGATTTTCGTATGCCTTGGCAAACGAGACAGCGTCCTCCCTTGATTCTGGAATAGCGACGGAGGTCAGAACTCCTGATTCCTTCTCTCACTTGAGTGAGGCGTGATATTCCAAGCATAGCTCTTTCGATTCCTCTCTGGGAGACCCCAATAAGCATTCTCATCCTGCTTCTCGTAGGGCCCAGGTCTCTGAGGCGTATGTTAATGCAGGGAGAACGGTGGAGTCAAAGAGATGTGGCCTGAGCCGGAGGTTCTTTGTCCTTTTTTAGCTATTTCCTTCGTGATGCCTTTGAAGGCATTCCATGCCGCTCTCTTCCTCCTGCTGGCGCAGCTTCAGGTTTTAGGTCGTTCATCATGTTGACTTCTCGACCTAGGTACACATAACTAGCTGCATTCAGAGATGTTTGTTCCATTGAGAGAGTGAATGGGGCTCTCTGGAACTAGTTCATTTCTTCATGAACATTGTTTTCTTTAGATTCAGCTGTAGACCTATCTTTCCACATTCTCGGTCAAAGTCAGCCGGCTACATTATTTGTGCCGTCTTGGCTAATGTTTGGTGTTATTAGAACGATGTCATCAGCGAAGCGAGGAGGTGGTGTAGCTGCCGACCATCTATCTTCACTCCCATTCCTTCCCATTCTAATTGTTGCATGATGTGTTCTCGAGGGTGGCGCTGAAGAGTTTTGGTGAAATGGTATCACCCTGTCGAACCCCCTTTGGACATCAATGATCACTTCTTTGTAGAATGGTGAGATCCTGGTGGTGAATCCGCAATACAGCCTCACTAAGGATCTTGATGTATTGGGTTTGAACACCCTGTTTTTGGCTAGGGCTTCTCGATGACTGCTTCAGTCTCCACAGAATCAAAGGCTTTCTGTAAATCAATGAACGTGAGACAGAGCGGCATCTTGTACTCCTACAAACCTCTACAATGAGCTTGGTTACTGTGTGGATATGGTCGATTGTGCTGAATCCTTTCCGGAAGCCTGCTTGCTTCGCATGGTTGTCCTTCATCTAGTGTTCTGCTAATCCTGTTCAGGATGACTCGTGTAAACAGCTTTGTAGATGATGGACAACAGGCAGATGGGGCGATAGTTGCTCGATGTCGTGAATGTCTCCCCTTCTTGAACAGTAGAACTGTCCTGCTGGTTTTCCATTGGGAGGGCACCTTTGCATTCGACAGGTAGCGCAGAAGAGCCGAGCTAGTGTATTGATGAGTACCGACGGCAGATTCTTCAGGTGTTCGGGTCTGACTTTTGTCTGGGCCTGGGTGCTGTTCCTCTTCTTTACCGGACGAGATGGCATGTGTCGGATTTCCAGAAGGGAGAACGCTGGGGAATGACATATCCATCCTTGTGGAATTTGGTATGTGGGGCAGGTGGATGTGGGCTATCAAAGAGATTTGAGTAGAAGTCCTGATAATCTTCTCCCATTGCCTTTCTGGAAGATGTGATAGATCCATCAGGGCGCTGGAGGGCAGTCATCTTGGTCTTATAGTTGGCAAAAGGACAGGCGGGCAGTGCGAATGCTTCTCCCGGCTTCTGCTGCATCTTCCAGTATTTCTGCTCTTTCTGGTTCTTTGAGGTCTTCTTTTTATCGCTTCTCTGCACCGTTTAGCAAGCTGTGGCGTTAGCATTTGGTTCTCCTGAGGCTCGCGCTTTGCCACGTTGGCGAATGAGCTCGAGAGTTTCTGGAAGACAGGCTCCTTTTGTGTCTTTCTCTCTCGTGCATTCTTCGCACAATCATGGAGGTGCTGAACCAGTCGGTTGTATTCTTCACCGATGTCGCCAATGATGGTATCTTTCCCCATGTTGCTGCAATGGTGCCAAAGAGTTCCCAGTTGGTGGTCGCTCTGGGAGTTCCCTTCTTAAACTTTGCAGCCTTTCTCCCCGCTGCGGAAGTAGAATTTTGCACATAGGGAGACGTGTGGTCCGATCCTGGGTTTGGAATTTGGGGACGACAGCGACATCGGTCGGACAAAACCGTCGATTGAAGATGATGTGGTCACTTTCCCCATTGTGGAACTGTCCACCAGGAGATTCCCATGTCCAACGTTTTCGCTTCAGCTTTCTGGAACTGTGAGTTCTCCATGAATGGTCTTGGTGGGGACATGATGAACTCTCAGATAGTCTCCTCACCCCTGTTCGCTCCACTCTCTAGGCCATGGGTCCCTACACTGGAGTTCAGCCGATCTTCTTGATCCTATCTCTGGCATTAAAAAATCACCGACTTATTATCTTAGGACGTGTGATCAAACCATGCCAGCTCGGTTCGATCTCCAGATCCCATATGGTCCCTCACCACCAGAGGCACTCTAAGTGCAGAGGCAGTGAGAAACCCCAGGTAGAAAATAGGCTCTGCCTATGTAAAGGGTGACCCAAAAAGCAAAACAAAAAACAAACAAAAACTTGGGCTTTACTGTAAATATTCCTCAAACGCCAATAAAATCCTGTGTCTTCATAAATTAGTAAAATTGTATACTTATTCGAAGCACTGACATGCAACACGTGTTGAACTTCCCTCCCGGGCATAATCTGAGCCTTGGCTGTGTGCGGCCCAGTCTGCTTACGGCAGGCCCTTAAGTGACTTCCAGTGGCTGTCCGGGCTGTTTCTGAGGGCCAGTAAGAAGTCATTAAATGGTTCAAATACAAACGGAATAGAAATGGAAGTGCCAAGGATGGAGTGCCCCAAATGTCGTTGTGTAGGTTGGGCCTCGGCAACTTTAGAAAAATGAAGGTCTGAGGTTTAGTGATTTACATTTATTTACAGTCACTTGAGTTTGGTGAAGGTCAAGAGACGGTAGAGCCATGCATGGTCACGTGGGACAGCACTCTCATCGCAGGGTCACGTGGGGACAGAGCACCCCGGTTACGTGGGACAGAGCACTCCCCCGGGGTCATGTGGAACAGAGCACTCCTACCGGGGTTACGTGGAACAGAGCACTCACCCACCAGCGGGTCACGTGGGACAGAGTACTCACCTTACCAGGGTCACGTGATAGAGCACTCTTCACAGTCACGTGGGACAGAGCACTCACCTTACTAAAGGGATAGAGAGCAATCTCTCTTACGGTATTGGACAGAGCAAATTCCCTCCCAGGGTCATGTGGGACAAAGCAAATCTCCTACCGGGCCGACAGAGCACGTGGGCTGAGCCCTGGCGTGGGTAGCGGCTACCGGCGTCCGAGTCCAGAGGGCTGTGGTGACTTCGGGGTTCCTCTTTAGAGAATAGGCAATCGTTCACTGCGTGGGTGCTGCCCTTTAGACGCCAGCTTCAATGCTCAGGTGATGTCACAGATATCTAGACACCCTCCAAATCGCGCTGCCGTTGCCTCATAGAGCAGCGTTGCCTGGTGCAGCCTGCGAAATGCGTCGAAGAAAAGGGTTCTCGCCACAGGCCCCCAAGTGGATCCCGCCGGACCCCGTGTCCTGTCCGTGCGGTGCCGCGGTGAGGCGGTGAGGTGGGGCCGGTGTGTGGGGTCCTGTCCTCCGTCACTGTGGGGTCTGGGGGCCGGGGGTCTGTCCTGCTCCATGGCTGTGGGGGTCGGGGTTGTGGGGGTCTGTCCTGCTCCATGGCTCTGGGGGTCTGGGGGTTGTGGGGGTCTGTCCTGCCCCTCCATGGCTGTGGGGTCTGGGGGCTGTGGTAAGTCTTGGTCCTGCTCCATGGCTGTGGGGTCTGGGGGCTGTGGGGGTCCTGCTCCATGGCTGTGGGGTCGGGGCTAGGGGTCTGTCCTGCTCCATGACTGTGGGTCTGGGGTTGTGGCCTGTCCTTGCTCCATGGCTCTGGGGTCTGGGGTTGTGGGGCCTCAAGTCCTGCTCCATGGCTGTGGGTCGGGGTTTCCAGGGGGGGTCTGTCCTGCTCCAGCGGCTGTGGGGGTTCCTTGGGGGGCCGTGGGGTCTGTCCTGCTCGCTACCGTGGGGGTCTGGGGGCTGGGGGTCCTGTCCTGCTCCATGGCTGTGGGGTCTGGGGGCTGTGGGGGTCCTGTCCTGCTCTGGCCACTGTGGGGGGTCTTGGGGCCAGTGTGGGGGGCCTGAGGCTGTGGGGCCTGTCCCCACTCCATGGCTGTGGGGGTCTGGGGGTGTGGGGGCCTGTCCTGCTTCCGTCACTCAGGGGGTCTGGGGGGTTGTGGGGGTCTGTCCTGCTCCTCACAATGGGGGCTGCCCCGCCCGCCCTCACCACCTCCTCATACTCTGGCTACTCTGCAGGCTCTTCTGGCCGGGAGGCTTTTCCCAGTCGCCTCTCAGAGTCGCTGAGTTCTTTGACCCCCGTGTGGCCTCCAGTCCACAGGTTGGCACTCGAGCCGCAGCCCCAGATGCCGCTACTGTGGAGACCGACCGGGTCAGCAGCGCTGGGGTTGGGCAGATTACTAATGTCCCTGCTGGCCGGCCGCTGAGCAGGCCCATGGCGGGTCAGGGATGCATAGTGGCCTTGTCCCAACTTCGCCGGCCATCGGCGGGCCAGCGCTTAGGAGACCGGGCACGCCCCCCGCTGCACTCGAGTGGATCAGAAGACACTGTGCCAGGGCCAGCGGTGCCAGAGGCTCCCGCAGACAGTACTGTTCGTCACCTCTGTTGCAGGAGCTCCAAGAGTGAGGAAGACGGGTACATGGGTTGTAAATGGCCATGGGTTGTGGGCGCGAGTCCGGCCTTTCACTGCCTCTTCCTGTTAGGGTTGCTGCAACACAGTCACACCTCAAAAGTCAGGCATAAAGAGATTATTGGGGCAGAAGGAGATTTATCAGGACAGAAAGATCTGGGCACTGAGGTCTGAGGATTCACTGGCCTTAGAGACCTTCTGAACCCGGGAGCCATGAAGCCTTTGCATTTTCTACACTCTGAGGGTTCCATAAGGGTGAGGGGTCTTTGCTCCTTCTGCTCTAAGACAAAGCAAAAATGCAGCAGAAGCAAAATTGGGCAGTTGGTTCCATCTGGTTTTCTGGTACCTTGAGTTTTCAAATATCAAGCCACAGGGCCAGGTGCAAACCTCAAAAAAAGTGGTGGAGAGATCTTGCGAATTCTCGCCCTCCTTGTTCTCTTCGTGGTAACACCCATATCCGTGGCCTGCTGTCTGGGCGCTATGTTTATGCTCTGGGGTCTGGCATGTTTTTCTGACACCATGATCCTGAGGCACAAAAAGTGGAGTTTAGAGCTTCAAGATAGTCACAGCAGTTCTGCCTTCAGCCTTTCTCTTCCCAGATCCCTGAGGGGCTTGTAGGTTTTGGGGGTATTGAAGCCATGTGCTGGGCCCCTCCTCAGACACTGCTCCAATGATGGACGCCATCCCCACCTGCCATGTGGGGACCCTCCGCTGATCTGGCAGTCATGTTCCATCACAGGTCACCTGGCCCCAGAGGCGACCCCCTTCTGGTTTCGCCCTCTTTCCTGCCCTGCTCAGCCATCAGAAACCACTCCCGGCACTCAAAGTTTAAGCTGGTCGCCTCTCACAAGCAGCTCTAATCCCAGATCCTTCTCGTGTCAAGAAGCCTTTCCCATGAACCTCTACTAGGGCCTCAAGCACCTCTATGCCTGTACTGAAAGTCTGGCCCGCCAGGCTTGTGTCTACAGCTCCTCCTCGGTCCTGCCATTAGTCCGGGTGCCAGAGACCAGGACCAAGCCCATAGTGCTGGCCGGGCACTGACCACTCCTCCTCCTGCCCCACACCCCAATCCTTCTTGTTTCTAGCACCTCCTTCTGATCCAAAACTCTCGCCAGAACTTAGGAAGTTCCTTCCTGGATGCAGGACCCGCCCCAGGCTGTATCCAGGTCTGTAGAGACACACGGATCTCCCCACCCCATTCCCGGTTTTGCATCTCCTATAAAGAAGAAAACTGTCCTTCCAACCTCCCAGCGTTCCGTGGGAATTCAGTACGCCCCCGGATAGCTCTCTCATCAAAAGGGGGCTTAAAAAGGTAATGCTCTTCCATCTTTGACCAGACCCTCACTTAGATTGACGAGCTGCCACTTCTGAATACTCTTGAAATAAATTCAGGTTTGGGGTACTCGCCCAACCTTATTGAAAGAGAGGTGGGATTCAGCAACTGCCACCGTAAAACCAAGGATAGCGCGAGTAGGAGTTCGAGATCCCACCGCATCCTGTGATATGACCTGGTGCCTCTCCCAGAAAAGTGCTGTGCTGAACTTCACCCTACTGAGGGATTTTTGTGTCACAACAAAGGATTCCAGATCAGGCCCAATATAGACACAGCTGACTGGACCTGAAAGTAAGGTGTAACCCGCCCAGGAGCGCTTGTCTGTCCTGGGTGTTTTCACTACTGCACTCTGCTCCTACACACTTCATGACGTTTCAAATTCAAGTCTCCTAGGACAAGATTTTTATCATCTGGGTTTAGACAAGAACTCACTCTGAGCCTTGGAAGGAGATGCTCTGGTACAAATTTCCGGACTCTTCAATTGGAGTTGATGCTTTTGTTTTTTAGGTGATTAAATCTGCAACTAGGAAACCCTGAATCCTGGAGCCCCTTGGGAGTGTGTTGAACTACAACTTTCTGTGGATATTTTTGTTCCCTTATATTCTCCTTCTTCAAAATTGAAAGGCGATCACACATCACCTGTACTGGTATTGAGGGAAGAGAGGAGGGGTGCTGGACCCCAGCATCCTTTAGCTGCTGAGGAAATGAGGTGGCAGGATTGGAAGGGAAGGGAAGGGGGACCCGTTGCTCTAGAACCTGATGGATCCGCTTTACCAATCCCTAAGTCATGTGTGGTCTGACGGGTCATCTCAGCCCTGATCTGTAAGATAGAAGATCTTTGCCTAGGCATATGTGACGGTTGGCCATCACACAATCACTCTGCTTCTCACATAATCAGTCCATATCAATCTTTCCAATCATGATCACACCTGAGTATGTCCCATCAGGTAGAGAAGTTAAGGACATAGAATACATAATATGTATCCTAACTAAAGAGAGATAACAGTTGGGAAAACTATTAATCTGTTTAGGGCCAGGATTCTGAGCCTGCCCGGAGATAGAGAGAGCCTGGACTTGCTCCAGGAGGAAAGAGTTGAGAAAGCACGGGGAGAGTCTTGGGGGAGTTTCTTGGAGAGTATTTGAGAGATTGTGTTGAGAGAACAGAGAGTTGGAGAGAAAGTGCTGAGAGAGAGAGGGTTGAGAGAGCTGGAGGGTGCTTGCCGAAGAGTTTGGGAGCAAAGGGAGAGGAGAGAGAGTGGGGGGGCCTGCAGACAGCTGCTGTTAGAATCCTCAGTGGGCCTGCCTGCCAGGAGAAGCTGTTGGGAGAGAAAGCGGGGTTCACCAGACCCCAATACAGTCAGTCGGGTTACACGGCAACCGATGTCTGGCACCCGAACAGGCTGAACAAGCAGTTAATCATCCGCACCTGACACAGCTTAGTAAATAAATATGATTCCTTTGGGGTTTTGGGTTTATTAGCCCCCTTTTTACTGGGGACGGAACTGTTGTCTCCTTTGCAGAAGTCAGCAACATTTCTAGTTTGCTCTATCTTCTAGGCGGCTTTATGCTGCTGTAAGGCAGATGTATCTACAAATAACAATACTGCTGAGGGGCTGGAGCAGCAGTTCAGCCGGGTAGGGCTGCTTTGCCTTGCACGGCCGGCCCAGCTCGGCCCGGGTTCCGACCCCGCATCCATGGTCCCCTGAGCACCGCTTAGAGTGATTCCTGAGGCAGAGCCAGGAGTAACCCTCAGAGCATTGCCGGTGTGACCCAAAAAGCAAAAAAAAAAAAAAATGGGTTGAATTTACTGTCTACATTGTCCCCAGAAGGGAAAGAAGTGTTCCCAGGAGTCACACACCTACAATCTAAAGCCTTCCCAAGGCCAGTAAAACAAATCAGGAGGGAACAACAGACCCAGGTCACCAGACTGAGTAGGAGGGTGTGAGGTGGGAAGGAAGCAAGTATGAGCAGAAGTAGGGCGTACACTGAGCAGGGTGAGAGGCAAGCAGTTGGGAACCTGTTCCAAGATGTGGAGAGGCAAATCAAAGCTGTCACTTCTGCTCAGAGGGCCCTGCAGAGGTTGTTAAGTGATTTTTAAGAACTCCAAGCAAACTATAATCAAGTTGTAACAGACCCTCTGGTGATAGGTATGATAATTCACATGCCATGCACAAGAACTCCAGAGCTGGCTGGTACCACCATCACACTGATTTTAGGTAACTCCTTAGCATTTTTCATTAGCACTTTGCAACCATGGTGACTTTTCAAGAGTATTTCCTGAACACCTAATCCTGCTCAATTAGGGCATTCCCAAGCAGATAATTTCTAAGCTATTTTCAGCCATCCCATGTAATATTTTCTCCTAGATTTGTAGTTGTTGGGGCTTGTAGGATAGAGAGCTTCTACCGGAAGCACCCGCTTTATTCCTCCAGAGGATCACATTTCTTATTGTTTATTTTTTATCACATTTCTTTGAACTATATATTCTATTTCTTCCAAAAAAGTCAGACTGATACTTAAATTCTACCTTGAACTTTGTCTTTATTTTTTTAGCAACTTTCCAGACAGGTGCCCTAACAGTAGCCAAAGAATGAAACAAAACCTAGAAGGGACCAGGTAGGGCAAGGAGATAGTATTGAACTACAGATGCCAAAATAAAGAAAAGGGGCTGTGAATCATTTCCAAGAAAACAAAGAACTCTAGCTGCCACTGATAATTCCCACCTGTGACCTGGGAAAGATAATGTATAACGCATAACTGCACCTCCTCACAGAGTTCCCAAATGGAGTCAGAGACCTCAAAAGCAGGCTTTAGGTGTGGGGGCAGGGCCTTCTAATCCACAACCCTGAACAGCTTATGAACCCCTTAGCGAGTGTAGTTTCAGCTAGGCCATCAGCCTTAGCCGCCACTCCCTAACCCAGACCCCATCCAGTCTACCTGGAGTTCATTTCTGCGCCTGGCCCCTCTCACCCCACTTCCTTGCACTCATCTTCTCCCCCCACCCTACTCCCGCCAGGTCAGTTTACTCCGGTGGCATCTGCAACAATTTTTGTGTGTGGGCAAGAGCAGATCCATAACTGGAGAACAAAGTAGAAAGTGGGAAGGGCCTAAGACGTTGAACTGTAGACAAGACAGAGACAAGGGACCGCCCCCCAGGTCTAGCCCAAAGAGCCGATCAATAATAAGGCAAAAGGGCTGAACTTGGAGTCCAAAGAAACTTATCCTGAACTCTCAGAAACTGGTAGGCAACATCCAGCAAACTTCCTGGGTCTTGCTACTGTACTCTCGCATGTCCCCAGGTTCAACAGCCAGCTGACTCACTTGGGCTTCTTGCTCCCAGCCAGCTTACCGCAGTTCATGCCTCGAATCTAATGGTATACAGGAACACAGCAGTATTGCCAAGGAGCAGACAGTAGCGGCCTGCCAGGGCGATCTGAATGGAAGGGGCTTGTCTAGGCAGAGGAGGAAAATGCAGCTAGACAGCTGACTTCAGGAAACCATGTGCCCTTCCAAGAACACAGGGTAAGAACCGGAGTGTTGAATTCTTGTATCCCTTCATGCTGTCTGCCCCCATGGTGGGAAATACTCCTTCTCAGAGTCTTCGCTGCTCTGTGGTGTGCCTTCAGGGACTGTAGAAACAGCTGGGCGCTTCCGGTGCTTCCTCAGGCCAGTCAGATATTCAAAAATCATTGCAAGTTCTCACCCTGAGCTACCGTTCTGAGTGCTGGGTGAGCATTGGCTGTGTTTGACACTCAATCTACAGGTCGGTATCGGTTGGGTCTTCTCCTTTTTCTCCCCTACCTTGTGTAGTATCCAGTGAGTGTACTGCAGGCTTTTCTAAAAACAGTGGAGGCCTTCAGAGCGAGTTCCTGAGCATTTAATGCTAAGGTCTGTGTTCAAGAAAGAGACTGAAAGTACAGTCTACCTTTGACTGCTTTATTGAATCCTTAATTTCCTCACTGAGCCTGTTGTGGTTTCCTTTAGGTGTTATCATGAACAACTGTGGCTTCATGTGCCTTCGGACATGGCAAAACCAGCGCCTATCCCACAGGAAAGAAACCGGTAAATTCCCTAAGGTTTTAGTATCCCTGCCAATGTTTAAGAATGAGTTCATCTGTTCAGAGAAACTCTGAGGTTGAGATATCCGAAGACATCGTGACACCCAGGGTTAGGCTTGGGAAGGATCAATTTTACCGAGTTCAGGGATGATGGGTGGGGAGGAGGCTCCTGGAACAAAAAAACACCACATGAAATGTTGCTCGGCGTCTGGCTCCTTTCTCTGAAGGCTCAACAAAATTGCCGGTGACTTACCTGGACTCACAAGCCCATGCTGGGCGCCACTCAGCAGCCAACCTTCTCCTAGCGGAGTGCTGCTTTGCCCTCCTGAGGCGGTCTTAATTCTGAGGCTCCTCATCAGATCACTGATGGGTCAAAGGTCGTGCGTTCAAAGGACGCACTGAAAAAAAAAACATTTCATCCTCTTTGCAGATCCAAGCTAGTTGTCCCAGACTTCTACTTGGCATGGTCCTTTTCGGGCTTCCGCTATTTCCTCTGAGTTTCTGAGCCGAGGCAGAGTGAAAGCGCTGCCCGGCCCTCTACGTGTCATTTGTTCCTTTTCTTTGCACCCCAGCAGGTAGTTAGCCAGGAAGAAAGAGTACAGAGGAACAAGAGGTCGGAACGTCCACTATCTCCTCGCCAGGAGTAGCCAGACTTGAGGGATGTCCAATGTGGACACTCCATCCGAAGTAAACCCAGCACTCTGCAGGTTTTCGCCAAGCCGTCGTGAACAAGCACAACTTGGGACTTTGTCAGATTTTTCGGGCACTGGGCGCCCCACCAGGTGGTGTCAAGAGACGCTGAGGCACCATTTCTGTTCTCAAATTCCGTTCACTTGCTGTCTCCTTCTGCTGCCTCTTCGGCTTTCTAAGCTCATCCTTGGTAATGGAATCCAGCAGCAGATGTAAAGGAAGCTGCCATTTCTTCTCACCTCCTGAGCTTGGAGACTGGCTCGTTCGCCTCCGGCCCAGGTAGCGGATCTGTCTCGCCAGGCTAGCCCCTTGTAATCTGCCTCCTGAGTTCCTTGGCCAGCCATTCCTTTGTGCAGGCCGCAGGAGGCAGCAAGAAATCCTCAAGGATGTTTCCTTTATTACAATACAGTGATTGGCCCCCTCCTGCCTCTTTCCAGATCAAGTTCCAGGATCGAGGAAAAAGGAGCTCACTGCAGTCAGGGACAGGCTGTGAGTGAAGGTCCTGAGAGAAGGCGCAAGGGGATCCAAAGCCAGCGGATGTGGCGGGAAGAGGGAAGGAGCTTTGAGCAGGCTTCAGGGGCTGCACTCTTTCGCCCTACCTGGCTGGTCTGTTTCAGCAAGCGGGCTTCCGGCCAGCTTTCTGGGAAGATGCTGCTTCCTCCGGTCCGCTGCTTGACTATCCTAATACTTGGGCCAATCACACTCTTTTCTGCTCCTACTTCCCGAATTCGCTAGTCTGGCCGGGTCTCTTGCGTAGTTACGCTAGAATCTTTGTCAGTATCAGGTGGCTTCAGCCATCAGAGCTTGCCCAGGAATCCGAGTGAGCCCATTGCCCACCGCCACACCACGAGCGATTTCCCTGGGAGTTCCCAGTGGTGAGAGGCTCAGTGCGTGAATCCTGTTTTTCCAACCAGAGGAGCCTTTGTCTCTGAATCCCTGCCCTCTCCTCCGCAGTAACCTGCTGTTTCCCCCAGAATACCTCTGCTCCCCAGCAGTGTATGCTGGCCTGTTTCCCGAGTAGTGAGAACAGTCTCGACCATGCGGCCTCTCACACAGGTAACGCCGCTGCAGCTCCATGTCCATCCGCTTCCTGGTTTAGCTGTAGCGGGAGCAGACAGTCACCCGTGGGGCTTAAACCATTCTCCTGGGTCGTACTCATACCAAAGCAGCGCCGCTGATTTTCCCTTCCTCCTCTCGCCATCATGAGATGGTAGCGTGAGATTCAGGCGGTGGCTCCTCAGGCCTTCTGGCTGCTCCCCTCTGCCACTGATCCGCACTCCCGGAGGGGCACACAGAGGGAGGGTGTTTCTCGCGTGGAAAGGAAAGGGCATGCTCCAAGGCACCGAGCCAAGTTCTCAGAGCACTGCGTGACTTTTTCGACTATCAGTGTGACTCAGCCGCCTCCTTCCCTTATGGAAGAGCAGTAGGGAAAGGGAATGAGATGAAAAGATAATAAGAATGCAGTGGGCTCAGCCCAGGAAACATTCCCAGCTCATATGAACCCTGCACAGCTCTGCCTTCAGAGGCCGTCTATTCTGAATCCATCGTTCCCCGACTCTTTCCATAAGATCCCAGATTTGAACCACGGAGCAACAATCAACACTGCTCCTCCATTGCCCTGCTCCCGACCTGGAGGCTGGGTCCCCACAGTCCCTACCCACATCCCAAACCCTCTGTGCTTCACCGAAGTTCATTCTCTACTCCCAGGCCTCCCTTCTGGTCTTCGCCTCACGTTAGGATCTGTGGGTTACCATCCCCTCAGCCTCCCACCCTTGCTGCTTTGGTTCCCTGCTGTGATAAGCTGCTATATCTGAGGGGTGCCTTGGTCCCACCTTCTGATGCATGAGTCTGTTCACCAAAACTGGACATTGTGAGCCACAGAGAAATTTAAATAGTTCAGTGAGTGCACCCCAAAGCATTCCAGAGGGATTGGGGTGCTCAGGAATGTTTTAGCTTAAGGACACATGGGGGGACAGTCCCGATATTAATCTATCCTTAGAGTTTTCTATGCTCTAAGGTCCCCTTAGAGCAAGAGAGCACGTGAGTCGTAGATGTGTTCAGAAAAAGGGTGTGGCTGGGGGCGAAAGAGAAACACAGTGAAATAGGGCTATGCAATTCCCAGGCCAAGAAGAGAATTCATGGCTGCTAGCAAGGAGACAGTGCTGCTTTCTGAGAAACCCCACGCCAGAGGAAGACAGAAGAGCCTTCTGCAGCGGTAGTTGGTGATACGCTCTCACCTCCTGGGAGTTTTTCCTTCACTGGGAGGCAATGGAATCGTGCTGTCTCAGAAACCCAAATTACAAAGTGTCCCCAAGGTCACAGAAACAACTTGGCTTGCAGAGATGGCGAGAGAAGTGGAACGCCTCCCCAAGGCCCTCGTGAAGCGCGTGAACTCACCTCAGCCGAAATGCGCTGGATGCCACCCCTCGTACTAGCCCAGTGGACATGGAGGTACAAGACCCAGACCAAGGAGGCAGTGCTCTGGGGCCTCTCACAAAGGGTCTTCTGCGTTCTCCCCTAGGCTTCCGGCGTACCTCAGCGGCTGTGGCCCAGTGTCCTCGGAAGTGCCAAGATAAGAAGCTCGCTCTCTTCCAGCTGCCAAGAAAATTTGTTCCTTGGGCACCAAAAGACAAGAGCTTGCAGAGGTGCAGGGCTCAAAGAGAGCGCCTCCCATTCTTAAGCTTTCAACTCAGAATAATCGTGTCAGTACCTAAGATCACTTTCTTTAACCGTAGCTGTGCTTTGAAAGAAAAGGAAAAAGAGAACTTTTGTTAAAGAAAAGTAAAAATAACTCTTCAAATTCTGTAAAGATGCCTGTTTAGTACGAAAGCAAACATCTTCTGGCTATTATCACTAACTTGGCGCGCCAGGAAAGATTCGGAATCACGAATCGGTAAATATTTTCATATTTCTAACATAATTTCCTCAGCCATGCTGATTCCATCCATCATTCATTGGATACATGTTAGTTAGGCTAATATGAACCAACAATCTGGTCGCATTTTTTTTCTTTAACTCTGTAATGCCTGCCCCTCCTAAGGCTCCACAATAAAGTAGGGGAGCCAAGACTTCCCAGGGCCCTGTCAGAGAAAGGACAGCTCCCGCGTAACCCAGCAAGAGACTACTAGGTTAATGAAAAGAGAACTATGAGGAGGAAAAGGGAGGCCATAGATAAACATAGGTAAGTGGTAGGCCGAGAGTAAGGAAACAGCTGGGGGAGCAAAGGGAGAATGTTTGGGCCCAGCAAGAGTACTGTGAGGGTAGCGCGGAAAAGATAAGGAATGGTGTACAACTACTCCCCACCGCGCCTAGAAACCTTCAAGACTGAACAAAGCACTTCCACACCTACAGTCACTTCGTTGCTGCCACATTAAGAGATTCGCCTGTCCCTCAACCCTCCCCCAAGTGATCATTTACATCTTGGACACAAAATGGAGTATAGGAGAAAGGAGCTGCTGCAGCAGTGCCTTGCAAGCCCTAGTTACCCAGAGCTTTGGCAAAAGCAGTAGTCAGGGCGCCACCTGATTTTGCTCCCTGACACAGGCAGGACCTGTCGGTCCACAGCCACAGGTGCTTTCCCCTCACCCAAAGTGTCCTCCCACTCGTCTCGTGGGCCGAGCCTCATTCTCCTTCTCCTCCTCGGCTCCCTATGCCTGTGTCCCACCACTTAAGGTGCCTCCAGCTCAGCAAAGGAGCCAACAAAACTCCCTGAGCCACGTACCGCCTCCTACTCAAACCCCACACACCAGTGGAGGTCACCCAGGGCAGCAAAGGCAGGGTTGGGACATCTGCTTCTCAGAGCAGAGCCATAGCCTCCCTAGAGCAGCCTTGGAGAGATGGCAGAGCTACAGCCCAATCTCTGGCTATCGGCCGTTCCTCCTCTTTCTGATGCTCACTATTCCACTCTACATTTTTAGTAAATGTGCTCTTTAGTTCTCAAATAGAGTGTTGAGCAGTAAACTGGAAGACTCGTAGAGATTGCTAGGCTCCAGGAGCCTGATAACCCATTGATCTCCTGATTACCGCCGGTCCCTGATAGTTGACTCATTGCCCCGTGCACTACTGTCGCCGTTGTAGAAGAAGTTCTTCTAGCCTCGGGTCAAGTTCCAAGCTTCCATGGAACTGAGGGCAAAAATATCTCCCACCATAAGCTGGACATTGCAGGCTGCAGTCAATCATGACATTGTATAACAATTGTACTTTTGCAACAAATCTCCTGTTCTGTGACTGACAGGACGAATTCTAGTTCTCCGCCAAAAAGTGTCACCCAAACAAACTTTGTTCTGGCTCCGCGGACTGAAAAGATTCATTATAGTTCCTCCTTTGGTCATAACTCCATAGACAGAATGGTCCTTCATATTTAGTGACCAGAAGAGGTGATGCTATGCCTCCTTTATGTTGACATGTTTAATTCCTGAGCATTCATTATATTCTGTAACCAAAATCTTCTGTCCCCTATAAAAATTTTAGTTCCTAAAACCCAATTACACAGCATCCCATCATAGATCTCGATGGACCCAGGGCAAGCTGAAAGCTACCCTGGCTTCACCATGAGATGAATATAGCTCAAGTTCCGGGAATGCCAAGTCCTGTGCTTAAGGATCTAAAGCCATAGAACAAACTATGATAATTCCAAGGCATGAATATGCAAGGACCCAATAGGGATGAGAACACAAAAATAATTTTTTGTGCTGAGGAATAGAGTAGAACCTTTGGCAAAAACTACCTAGTGTTAGCATTGATATGCCAGTCAGTAAAACTTATAGACTCCTGTCTCAAGATCTGAACAAATGGTTTAGAGGTTTTTTCATGTTCTAGAGGGGAGCAAATGTTCTTGGGTTACTCCAGGCATGCCACAGTAAGCATGGAGATATTATCTGGAGCCCTCGGGAGCACATCGAATGTAAACACAGAAGACAAGTGATAAGGGTTGAAGGATGTAGTTAGTTGTGGTAACGAGATGTCCTTCTCACCCGTATTTCTTCCCATAGCTATATAAAAATTAGTAGGGGAGCTAGCTGTGGATTCGCTCTCATCCTAATTCAAAGAGTGGAACAGCTGGGAAACTGTCAAGTCTGTTGAGGCAAGGATCTTGATTGACCTGAGAGAGGTGGTGGAGCAGCCTGGCCTTGCCCAGTGGGAGCGCAAAAAGTGGAGAGCGCAGGAGAGCAAGAGAGTCCTTGAGAGTGTTGAGTGTTCGTGAACTGAGAGAGTGCTTAGTGAGCTGGGGACATGTTTGTTAAGCCAGAGGGGGGAATGGGGCCTTTTGGGACAGCCCGTTAGAGAACCTGGGAGTCAGAGGCGACTTAAGGCTTGTAGGACTCTTAGTTAGGCAAAACGTGGGGCCTCAACAGGTCAGCTCCCACAGACCGTCCCTCATAAGCCAGCTCCACAGCCGGCTTCCCAGGCCTGTGTCAGTCCCATAGCGACCTGAAACACCCCGGCACTGCTGCCTTGATCCTGCAGGGCGTAGGCGCGCAGTGATACCACTTGAGAGACCAGCGCCCAGCCAGTGACTGAGCAAAGCGTGGGGTGCACAAGGTTGTGTTTCTGCCAGGGAAGGAAGGGCAGAGAACTCTCAGCTCCCTATTGAGATGCACAAATCATGTGCTCACTGCACTTCCTCGCTGAGGAACCTAGGGGGAATCTGTGCTTTCAGGAAACCGTGTGAGCGGCTCCATCCTCCAGGCCAACTGCCCCCCTTCCACCAATCCTGGCCTTCCTGCCCTGAGCCTTGACATCCCTCTGCCCACGCCCAACCCCAGCTCTGCTGAGGGGGAAGAGTTCCTGGTCCACCAACTACTCCTGGCCACCGGTACGCCATCCCCATGAGCGGAGAGACAACCACTCCCAGCTGGTAGCGTCAGCTACCCTCTCCAGAGCTGCCTCTTCAGGTCCCTCCTTTGCCTGGGGACTCCCTGAAATGATCTAGATTCAGCAGTGTGAAGTCAACTTTAGCCACAAACCTCAGTGCTTCCAAAAGCCCCAGGGGGGGGCGTGGCAGCACTCGGGCAGGCGCAGCGAGCAGTAGCACAGCTTCACCTCAGCCACCGCCCCTGACTGGGGGCCAGACCTCTCGAGTCAGACGCACTCAGCTGAGCCATCCTCAGTGTAGAGGTGTGCTCTGGGCTGCTCGCTCAGGTGATCACTAGAAAACTACCGCTTCATGGCCTGACCATGTGGATACACCAAAGGCCGCCGCCAGAAACATGAGGTGCCAGCTTCCCACAAGAGAGATCACAGTTTAGGGCCCTTGGCTGTAGCCGCCAGCGATTTCTGCAGAACCCTGGACAGTTTTGCGGCTTCCAGGATACCTCTCAAGTTAGAACAATCAACCTGGGCGGACACAGCCCTCCATGAGCTGGGGGGGACACAAGCAGCTGAGGCCACAGTGGGTGCAATTCAGGAAAAGACCCTTCCTAGGGCTCACGTCCAGGCCCTCAGCCAGAGCACCAGGTGTGGCCATGTCAATACTTCCCACTGACAGTGTTGCCCTTCATGTAGCTGTTGGGGTGGAGTTAGGCATGGGGAAAGAGCAGGGCTCAGGCAGCTCTCACACAGCCCCCCCTCCCTGGAGAGACCCCCTGAGAAGTAGCAATCAGGTGGCCCCCACTCCCGGGGAAGCTCCGGAGGGCTCAGCCTCCCCTCGTTCCCTGCTTCCACCCCTTGGCTTGGGCAGTGGGGGCCTCTGAACCCTGGCCTTGATGAGGGCAGGTGGCTGCCAGGAAGGCGCTTAGTGGGTCCTTGGGAGCCTGCGAGTGGCTTCCGGTGATTACGGTAGGGGTGCTGACACCTGCTGTGTCGTGAAGCCACGACACTGCCTCTGGTGAAGAAACTACTTCCACACCTGCATGCCCTCAGCGACGTACCGGACACCTCGTGACACTTGGTCCTACTCTATGTGCACAGAAAACTGGAATCCTCCTCCTCTTCCCACCTCATCATCCACATCCCTTTCCCCCCAATAACCTTTGTGATGGGGACAGATCGGATAGTAGTGTATCCCCAGAATCCTATATGGTGCCTAAGCCCGCCAGGAGTACTGCTCTGAGCGCTAGAGCCAAGAGGAACCCCTGAGCTTTACTGGGTGTGACCCAAAAAAGCAAAATATAAATGAATAAACTCACTTTGTCATCTGACCATCAGTGTGCAGCGTGGTGTGATAGCATCTCCCAGCTTTCCCACGGTGCATGGAACTTGGACTCCAGCAAACCCGATCGCATAAATCGTCCCGGTGCTCGGAGCTGCTCCAACAGCTACAGGGGGCCCCCAGCCCTGCTCTGATCCCAGCCTGGCGCGCCCTAACCCTCTTCCCGTCCTGAACTTGTTGAAACCTCCTTTCCTTCCATCTGTTCCCTCTTCCAGTCCCTTTGCCCCTCCCCACGTGTCCCTGTCGCCATTAGGCTCAACTCCCGTCAGGGCAGGGAGGCGGTGGAAGACCAGGTGGCCTGGTAACCTCAGTGACACAGCCAGCTCTAGCTGACGAGCACCTGGCCCTGAAGGTAGCTGTGACCAGGAGGTGCCAAGCGGCAGTGAGGGCCAGGTCGGCGAGATGTAGTAAGAATATTTGTCGCAAATGGACATTGGCACAAACTCCGAAGGTCAAATACAGGTAAGCTGGTGGCCAACTGATGGCCATATAGTTTAAAATGTAGAGCCCTGGAGCGCAGCTAGTGATCAGAGTTCCATTCCCAGCATCCCATATGATCGGACTGGGACTGACCAAGAACCAAAAAATAAAAATAAATGCAGTGCCCAGCCTGAGGGGCAGCTTAGGAAAGACTCCCCACTGGGGCACGGTCCACAGCCTACCCTGAGAATGCAGCAGCCAGTACACGGCCCTGGCCCTGAAGAGCGCAGGAGAGCACCAGTTCAGCTGGGTGCAGCACCCTCAGAGCTGTGCTTCGGGAAGGGGAGTGAGATTCCTGCTCGTCCCAGCAGCACTTTGGAGAAGCAAAACCCTGGCTGCGGTTTCCTTCTCTGAGTCCTGCGCCACCCCAGTAAGTCTGAGGAGTGTCTCAGCCTTAAAGGTGCAGCGGTCGCCACAGACATTCTCTCCTCGCTGCCCTCATCTGCGTTTGCTCCTGTCCAGACATCCTGTCTGCTCTGTCCAGGTCAGCCCACCCCCGGAGCTCGGCCTCTCCCCTTCCATTCCTGGCTCCCTCTCTCTTCCTTTCTCTGTCGTAAGCCCACCCTCTACTGCTAAGAGAGTGTGTCAGGGATTCCAATCCGTCCTGAGGGAGATGGAGGCCAGGCGCCTCCTCAGCCAGCGCACTAGTGCCCTAATCCTCCATTCGCTCTACTCTCCTCCGCTCAGTCTTCCTGCCATGGAGGTGGGGACAGTGACAGACACCGGGCCGCTGCTCATTCAAGCCCGTGTCACCCCCTGGAGCAGGAAGCACAGGCCCACAGGTTGAGCCTCTCCTGGGAAGTTGGAAGGGGAAGAGAAAGCACCAGACCCTGATTCTGTGCTGGGCACAACGCGGGCTTCAGCCAGGACGACGCCACCTCATCGCCTCTGTGTGTGCCACTCTGGCAGGAACACAGGTCCTGGGCCAAAAACCAAGAGTGCAGGACACTACCTACAAGCTCAGCCACACCAGCACAGTCTTGTTGGGGAAAGGATGAGAGGGGTGAGGCCAGGGTCAGCCGTTCACCACACCTGGGAGGCCAACTCCAGGCTGTCAGAGAGAAGGTCACACCTCCGTTAAAGAAGAAAAACCACTTCCACAGCCCTTTCCTCCCCTGGAGCCCGTCGGTTTAGGGGTAACACCGGTAACCAGTGCTTTCGGGAAAATCCAAGGCTGTGCTGAGGGAAACTCAGGGAAGGGAAGTCCTGGGCAGGGTCCCGACTCCTAGAACACTTGGGAGAAGCAGGAAGCGGGCGCCATCCACTTGCTTACTGAGGACCTCCGGGGAACTCAGCTTCAGAAGAAACGGCGATGGTCCATGCTACAGGCCAACATCCCTGAATCTTCCCACCGATCCCCGTCCGGCCATTTCTCTCTGCTCACGCCCAACTCCCAGCCTCTGCTGAGCGGAGGAGTTTCTGGCCTCTACCAACCACTCCCTTCACTGGTACGGCTATCCCCACTGAATAGACACACAAACCAGACCCCAGAAATGATCTGGATTCAGAAAAAGGAAGTCAACTGGGACAGAGGCAGTTTCCTCTCAGAAAAATGGAGTTTCGGCTCTGGTGGAGAAGCCAGCAGCACAGCTCCTGATGGCGCGCCTAGCCTGTGAGACCTGTGTAAGGTGGGTGTGCAGAGGAAGACGCCCTAAGCTGACAGCCCGCTTACTGCTGCCGCTCAAGGCCACCCGGAGCGGGGTGCCTATCACGAAACCCCAATCCCTGGACACTCCCATGGGAACTGGGGCAGCTCACAGAACCCCACTCCCTGGTCACTTCCATGGGAGCTGGGCGCGCTCACCTCACGGAACCCAAATTCCTGAGACACTTCCAGAGAAGCAGAAACTAGCAGCGGCTCCTTCGCAGCAGAAGCTTGAGGATGGCTCTGGGCTCTCTCACCGTATGGGAGGGGGCCACACTACTATCAACATTTTGCTCCCGGAAGGAAGCAGGCTCCTGACAAGAGGGCGAGTCGGGAGCAGGGAGCCGGTGAGCAGGCGAGATGGTGGAGCAGAGGGGTGCGGCCTCCTGGGGAAACTGGAGATCCTTGCTGAAAAGTCGCTCGGAGCTATTCCCTTCAGATCATCTCGGAGCTGCAGTGGTGAGAAGCCGGCCTGGGACACCAAGTACGGGCCAAAGGGGCGGCCGAAGGGAGCGGGCCTGAAGGCTTCCCCCTAAGGGGTGCCCGCCGGCGCCCTCTGCTGGGGGGCGCTCGTAAGCCTCGGGAAGCTGAGGCGTTAAGGCATGCACTTGACGATCGTATGACCGACTGCACCCAGTGTATCCACTCACCCATCACTGTAAAGCGAGCGTGTCATGGCGCCCTTAGTGCCCTTCACCATGCTCTGCTCTAGGCGCTCAGAGCACATTTCTCAGGAATTCAACAGCCTCTGAGCTAGGTGAGCAGGTTCTCAGTATTTGGGACCCGCCACAGATCATCATGTAGGAAGAAGGGACAAAAACCTCACTTCGGTTGTGTTTTTGCTTTAGGGGCTACAGCCAGCAGCTCATGGCTTACCCCGGCTCAGTACTCAGAATAACTCCTGGGGAGTTGGGGGACCTATGCATGGCTGAATCTTGAACACAACCCATAAGCCGATTTTGCAAGGTAAGTGCCTCTGCCCGCTGCACTATCCCTCCGGCTCCTGTCGCCATTTTTAAGAGGTCTTGAGGGAACAGGGACTTAGTGGGAATTTTCTTCGAGGGCAATTTGAGCTAATATGTGCTAGTAATCTTCCTGAATTTGAATTGCTGAACCAAAACACATGAGGCTGTGGAGATGACTGCAAACCTGAATATAGCCCTCTAATGGCAAGCTGGCTCCAAACCATAGGGACCCACGTGGTTCTCGAGCTGGGGACGTAACCTTCGCATCTTCATCCACCATGCCTCAAACAGGAGTGAAACTAAGTCCGGAAGCTCATGCCAACTTTGTATCTCTCTGACCAGAGCTTGTCACAGAGCAAAGGTGTGGACTAGGTGTGGAAGGACACAGACATGATGGAGATAGGACGCAGCATTCATCTGGCAATGGGGTGGGACTTGGTGAGTGAGTGGCCGAGGAGCAGACTTGAACCCCTCGACACACCCTGGTACACCAGCGGACGCGCAATGTGGACTCAGCTCCATTCGCTCCCAGTCAGAGCACCAATATCACCGCTATGGCGCTGGTTTCAATAGGTTTGCTCCTGCTCTGGAGTAAGACATGTTGTGAAACCCGTCCTACTGTTCAGCCTCAGGCTCTAAAGCTCCATCTCCTCAGCTCTGGGCCATTGACAGCTCTCCTCTCTCTTGCTCTTATGGTCCTTTCCACATTTATATGGAGAGCCTGAGCATCAATATTGTAGCCAGCCAGTACACCCTTAGCAGATGGGGAAGCCAACAATCCCTTTCTTTCAAGATCTTAGATCCTCATCTTTTCCAGAACTGCTTTCAGACAAGTCACTGGTCACCAGCGTACATTTTCTCAATGGAGTGGGCTATCTTCCCAACAATAGCTCGCCTTGCCCACACTGCCTGGACACATTTCACTCCACAGCAAAGTTACCGTTCTGTGACGCCAGAGAGTGATTGAGACTCCCTGGCTCCCTCCTCTCCCTGGGGCCTCCTTCTCCCCTGGGGTGCCTCTGACTTTTTCAATTTCCTCAGAACTTAGCTCATGTCCACTTGCTTTGTCGATGCGCAGGATTGCTCCACAGGAAAGCTAGAAAAGAAGGAAATAGTTAGTCAATTTTGAACTGAAGCTTCCAGGCGTGAAAAGACAGTGGGAGAGGGAAAGAAGCTGGTTTTCGTGGGGAGGTCCCACATTGGATCCTCGTACTGCATACGGTTCCCTGATCACCGGGAATCCCTCCCAAGTAGAGAACCCAGGGTACTTAAGCACTTCCGGGTGCACCCCCTAACAAATAGCCAAAAGATCAGGACCTGCACTTTTAGTGCTCCAGAGAAAGTAAAATATGGCATTACACACTCACACATATACACACACATATGTACACATGCACGCACACGTCCTAAAAAAAGTTGGAAAAAGGGGCTTGTATTATCTCAAAAATCAGTGTAGGGGCTCATATATTATTTTTTAATAACACCATAAGAAGACATTAAGCTGTTCGTGATTGTGTTTAAGTCATACAACGCCGCAGCACCTGGCTCCCTCCACCAGTGCACAGTTCTACCACCGCGCCCCCAGATTCTCTCCCCATTTCCCACTCGCTCATGCCTCTATGGCTGCCTCCTCTCTCTCTGCTCCCCTTCTCTTCCTCCTCCTGCTCTCTCCTCCTCTCTCTCTTCCCTCTTTCCCTCTCTTCTCCTCTCCTCTCTGCCCTCCTCTCTCCTGCTCCTCCTCTCTTCCCTCTCTCCTCTCCTCCTTTTCTCTTACTCTCTCCCCTTACCCATCTCTCCTCTCTCCCACTCTCTCTCCTCTCCCTCCCCCCCCCCCTTCTCTCTCCCTTCTCTCTCTCCTCTCTCTCTCTTCCCACTCTTTCCCCCTCTCCCTTTCTTTACTCTCTCCCCATCTCTCTTCTCTCCCCTCTTTCCCTTTACTCTCTCTCCCCACTCGCCTTCTCATCACTCTCTCCCATCCTCCTTGCACATTGTGGCTTGCCATATATACATTTACAGGTTATCATGTATTATCCCCTCTTCCCAGACACTATTTTAATATTTTATTAAACCACCGTGAGATACACAATTACAAAGATGTTCATAAGATGTTCGCTATACTGTTCTCGCCCTAGTGTGCCGGGCCCAGTCCTCTTCCTCTAGTGTCGCCCATTTCCCATGAGGGCCGCCATTTTCTCTACATCTGGACTCTCTCCTCAGAACTCCACCCAGAAGAGCCTATCACAGTCTGCTCTCGCTGGCCGTTGCTGCCGCTGGTTCATCATTAAATGCTGGAGATCGGAGGTGACTACAAGAGCTAAGCCACCCACACGGCAGAGCCTGACAAGCTACCCATGTCGTATTTGAAATACTAGTAACACTTATAGATTCCATTCTCATGACCTGATGGAATGGTTTGAGGCTCTTTATGTTCCTGGAGTAAGCTGTGCCCTTGGGCTTACTAGGGTGAGACAGGTCATGGAGATGTTGCTGGGGTCCCTTCAAGCCAAATTGATGATGAACTGGAAGACAAGTGCTATGTCCGTGATTCCTTCCCTCTCCTAGCCTGCCTCCAGGCAGGTTCTTTATCTCTCTCTCTCTCTCTCTCTCTCTCTCTCTCTCTCTCTCTCTCTTTACCTCTTACATTGCTCCCCACACATTATTCAGTGGCCAGTTAGACTCTGTCTAATCCCCGGTGAATTTCTTCTAGCTCACAGTTACCACCTACCTTTTTCTTCCTTCAGAGCCCTCGCATAGGAAAACAGGAAAGGGATTCATTGCTCACGCTTTCTGGATCTTGTGACAACCCTGGAGGCCTCCTCGTTGTCTGAAGTAGGTGGCGAGCGCCGTAGGTTGCAGGGAAAGTTTGATAGAACAATCACGGCTATTGCTCCACTGGAACCTTTGAATGCTAGTCAACGCGAGAGGTCAATAGCCGCCAGTGTAAATTCATTACAGAATTACTAGACAGGCCAGCGAGGAGGACGGTGAGGGCCCCCTCGCCCCGCAAGCAGCAGATCTGGGGGTCAAGCCTCCATCACGGTGTTTGCTGCTCTGAGCGTACCGCTCGGTCCCAGTAGAGCCCCTCGGTATGCCTGAGCATCGCCAGGCGTGGCTTCTCGCCTTGGCCTATGCCCCTTATTTTTTTTTTGGGGTCACACCTAGCGATGCTCAGGTTACCCCTGGCTCTGCACTCAGGAATTACCTCCTGGCGGTGCTCGGGGACCATATGGGTATGCCGGGACGCAACCCGGCCAGCACAGGCCAGCCGCTGCAAGGTAAACTCCCCTGACTCGCTGGGCCATCGCTCCGGCCCCTTTGCCTCCCCAAATTTTAGAAGGGGAAGAGAGAGAGGGGGGGCTCTTGCCTCGCACTGGGCCAGCGCCCAGTGACCCTTCGGAACCCGCCAGGAGTCGCCTTCCTGAGTGCGGAGCCAGGAGTAACTGTGCGCCTCCAGATGTGGTACAGAAACAAGGAAAGGATTCCGCAGAGACGCACTAAACCAAACTCATCGCAGCACCGCGCACGCGACGGCCAGATGAACTGTGCATGAAAATCCTCGAGAGCTCCGAGAAGGACCTTGAAGGGTGCCACCAATCAACGGATCCGCCGCAGGCTCGCGGAGGGATTTCCAAAGGCTAGCCCACCTCTGGCCTTGGCTATCCAGCCCCAGAGCGCCCTGCCCCAAGAAGGATGGCGCCACTGGTGCCCGGACCCTGGGAGCTACGGTACCCGTGGAGGCCTTGCCCCTTGACTAGGGCTGCTTAGCGGGGGACCCTGAGCCCTCTCGGCGGGGAGCCGGGCGAATTTAGCCCAACAGGCCTCGAGGTTGGGGGTCCAGTCAGGAAGACTAGCGCCCAACTCAACCGCCCAGCAACACGCAGCCCGCAACGCCCTAGCGGCGTGGAGCCGCTCATGGTCGTGGTGGGTGCAAACGCCCGCTGGTAACGTCCAGTCTTGCCGTGTCCGCCGCCAGACTGGCCCAACTGCGCCCGCTCCCACCCCCCACCCCAGACACCAGTAGCCGTGGCCAGGGAGGTCTGCCCGAGGGTGTCCTGGCTGTGCGCGCGGGATCCTGGAGCCAGTACCAGCACCTTCAGGCCTCACCAGCGCCAGGGCACACGGCTTCCAGGGGGTCAGGGCAGGTCCAGCTGCCTGAAGCAGGTAGGCCTGGAGCCACCTTCCCTGGTCACTTCCTTCCCTGGTCACTGCTTGCCTTGAACGAGGTTATGGTTGAGCGATAGCACACCGGAGGGCTTGCCTTGCACGAGGTCGTCCGGTTCGATCTCGTGATCTCATATGGTCCCCAGCTCACCAGAAGTAGTTCCTGAGGGCAGAGCCAGGAGTAACCCCTGAGCATCGCTGGTGTGACCCCCCGAAAAAAAGAGAAAAGTCACTGGCAGCTTCCATAGGCCTGCATGTACCAGCTAGGGACTCAGTTCCCTACTACAGCCCTGCTAATGTAGGTATGTTTGGGGGGCTACAACTCCCACCGTGCTCAGCTTCCTCTGGCTCTGCACTCAGGATCACACCCGCATTCTTGGAGGACCTATGGGGTGCCGAGGATTGAAACCCATCGAGACCACATGCAGCGCAAGTGCCCTGACCACTGAACTACCTCGCTGGCCCCTGTTTTTTTTTTTTCTTTGCTTTTTTTGGGTCACACCCGGCAATGCTCAGAGGTTTCCTCCTGGCTCTGCACTCAGGAATCACTCCTGACGGTGCTCAGAGGACTATATGGGATGCCGGGAATCTAACCCTGGTCCCGCCATGTGCAAGGCAACGCTTTACCTCGCTTGGCTATCGCTTCTGGCCCCGCCCTTGCTTTTGTTCACATGTACCCAGACCAACGAGAATCTTAGACCAAGGAGAACAGGTGTGTCATTGCGATCTTGATTTGAGTTCCAAAATGACAGCAAACGGCCATCTCATATACCTGCTGGCTTTCCCTCTGTCTTCGATTTCCTGCTGGCTTCCCTGCTTTGTTTTTTTGATGGGGTAATTGGATTGTTCATTTTTGATCCTTGTGAGTTCTTTGTAAATCTTAGAGGTTATATCTCAAGATTTGGTCTCCCTTTATCTGAAGTATTGTGTGCAAATAAATTCTCCATTCGGTAGGGTGTCTGATTTGGAAATTCTAAGTTTTACCACTGCAGAAAGTTTTTAATCTGATGTAGTCCCACTCTGTTCATTTTTCTATTTCTATGGCCTTGCCATAAAAATTATGTCATTGAAAGCACCTTGGAGGTTCAAATCCGGAGAGTTCTAGCTGCATTTTCCTCAATGTATTTTATGGACTCCGTTCTAATCTCAAAGTCTTTGATGAACTTTGAATCAACTTTTTGTGGTGAAAAACAATCTAGCTTCATTTTTCTGCATCTTATTATCCATTTTTCCCAAAATGATTCGTTTTTACTCCACTTCATGGGCCCAGGTTCTTCATCATAAATCAGCTGACCAGAGTAGTGAGTTGTCTCTGGGTTCTCAAATTCTTTTTTTTTTTTGCTTTTGGGTCACACCTGGCAATGCTCAGGGTTCTCCTGGCTCTGCACTCAGGAATTACCCTGGCGGTGCTTGGAGGACCATATGGGATGCTGGGGGATCGAACCTGGTCGGCATAGGCCGGCTGGGCGCAAGGCAAACGCCCTACCCGCTGGGGCTATCGCCCGCCCTGGGTTCTCACTTCTAAGCCATTGGTTGGACATCCATCTTAGTTCCGCGGCCCTTTCTGTTCTCATTACTGTATACTAGTAGAGTTTCGCTAGTCAGTGTAGGTGATACACCCAAATACTTCAGGTCCTAATGATGTTAGCATTAGGGTGTTTTGATGATTCCGTTTCTAACTTTATTTATATGGTGTCATTCTAAGTTCTT